>JAASGX010000416.1:0-22474 GCA_023334415.1 Phytopythium chamaehyphon | reverse complement strand
GAACACGAACAAGGGCCTGCTGAGCCAGTCGGGCAGCACGGCGCTCACGACGGTCGCGAACGTGGCCAAGACGTACAAGCCCGGCGCCGCGGCCAAGCTCGCCATCACGAGCGCCAACTTTGGCGTCGGCACGCTCGCCGCCTTCTAAATTGCAGCTTTGGTGGTGTCGTAGACTTGTAGAGAATCAGAGCCGTTACATTGGCGACTAGCTAGTCATGGGTATAACCGCAAAGTGACGTTAGCATGTTTACTAAGTTCGCATTTGTTTTTAGGTTCGATCATCCACCACCACACAATCATGCTGTCGCGAATGATGAGCTCATGGTCGCTTGGGCGTCGTTCTGCGGCTCACAGCGCGCGCTTCCTGAGCTCTTCGGCCTCGTCTAACGCTGATGCGGAGTTTGCACTGGGCGTGAGGCACCTGCTGGGCAAGGCGGATGCTCCTAGCAGTCGTTCGGGCGCGCAGAGCGCTGTGCTTCACTGGACCAACGCGGCTTTGGGCGGTCACGTGCGCGCACAGAGCGCTCTGGGGCTGCTCTACCTCAAGGGCCACGCAGACATGCCCAGGAACGCGACTCTGGCTCGGCAGTTCCTGCAGCAGGCGGCTGACGCAGGCCACGACACGAGCTGCCACGAGCTGGGCAAGCTGCTGTTCGAGGACGAGCAAGACCAGGCGAGCCATGCGCTCGAGTACTGGGTTCGAGCAGCGGACAGCGGCCACATGGCTGCCAGCTACGACCTGGCGCACCTGTACGCGGTCGGGATGTACGTCGAGCAGGACGAGGTCAAGGCGGCCGAGCTGTACAGGCAAGCGGCTGACAAGGGCATGCCAGAGGCCCATCGAGCGCTCGGGTCTGCGTTCCTGCAAGGCCGAGGCGTGGAGCAGAGCGATGAGCGAGCGGCTTCGCACTTCCGCAAGGCGGCGGACGCGGGCTTGGCCACCGCGCAGTTTGATTTGGGGGCGTGCTACCTCATGGGGCGAGGAGTGGAGCGCGACCCGCAGCAGGCGGCGCAGTTCTTCTTCCTCGCGGCCGAGACGGGGTCGATTGCCGAGGCGCAGCTGTGCCTTGCGCAGTTGTTTGAGCGCGGAGAAGGTGTTCCTGTTGATCGAGAGAAGGCCGTGCAGTACTACAAGCTTGCGGCCGAGGCGGGACTGCAGGGGGCGAAGGAGGCACTGGAGCGGCTCGGAATTGCGCCTGACGACGACAAGAAGAGTGGATGACCAATCGCACGCGAGCAAGACCAGATAATCGAGCGAGCTCTTTTCAACATTCACATTTGACTTTGAATTTCAAAGTTGGGAGCGTTTGAAGCTGACAGCACTAGTTTGCGAAGCCATTTTTCGCAAATCGAATCCCCCGCAAGAGCAATTAGCTGAGGGTTCCAACACCAAAGTTGCTGCTCGTCGTCGAGCGCGTGGCGGCAGTCGACGCAGTGTACTTCTTGGCGACCGTCGCGCCAGTCTTGAGCGCTGTGCTGCCCGACTGGCTCAGCAGGCTGTTGACTGAGTTCGTGTTGACGTTCTTCACACACGAGCGACTCAAGTACGACGAGCATGTGGTGCTGCCCGAGGTCTCAGCGTACATCGTGCCCGTAGTGTCCGACAAAAGCACCGGCGTCGTGCAAGTGTCCATGTAGTTTCCCTCAGCAATCGTGTAGGACTCCTCCGACGGGTTGAAGTTGTGGCCCGAGTTGTTGTAGAAGTAGTTGTTGGCGGCGTGGATGATGGAGTCGCCACCAACCTTCGGCGAACGGCCAGAAGTCTGATGGATGTAGTTGTTGATGAGGCTGACCTTGGTCTCCGTGCCGTAGAAGAGCATGGTCCAGTAGTGGCGGTTGTCACAAGAAGCGGAATAAAGCGTGTATCCGTCGAACTCGCAGTTGCTGATGGTCATGCTATCAGAACTGGCCGTGTTGGTGGCGATGAACTGACGGCCGACCTTGGAGAACTTCATGTGGTCAAGCCAAATGTTCTCCATGGCCGTTGAACCGCTGTCGAGGCCCTGGAGGTAGATGGCATCGCCTCCCCAGATCAAGTGCGGGTTCAAGTTGGTGATGTGGATGTTTTGGATGATGATGTTGTTGCCGATGAGCCACAAACCCTTGCCGATGATAATTCCCTTACGCCCAACTCCACGGAGCGTCTTGTTGGACGTGACCTGAAGCATGTTGGCCTGAAGAGCAGCGTTGTCGTAGGTGATGGAGACGGAGGTACCATCATCACATCCGCCAGTGCCGGAGAAACCACCCGACTGCAAAATGCAATCTTGACCCTTGCGACCGTTGTTCTTGGCGATGCACGCAGTGTTAGACGGTGGGCGGCATCCAGTTTCAGTTGTTGTGCCCTCAGTTCCACGGAAATCGAGCGATTGTTGCAGGATGATAACTTGAGCACTGGAACTCGACAGGTAGCTCTTGAGTTGGGCAATGGTCGTCGGATACACTGCGGTTGCACTGCCACCACCAGTAGCTCCAGATGCCAACCCCTTGGCCGTTCCAATGGTGATTGCCTCAGTGTTATCCACCGCGATGGCATTGATAGCAGCCAGTAGCGCAAGTCCGAGCGAGAAAATCTTCATGTTTGCAAAAGTAAAAGTTGCAGTTGGAGCTTCTTGCGTTGCTGGTTAGCTGGAAATTGGAGAATGAAGAAATCTGAGCGAGTGAAGCGAAGCTCGAGCTTCCGGATATTCTAGCCGTTCAGACTACCCAGCTGCACTGCTTTGACGCTTGCTGGATCTGGTAGAAATATTCTCTGTGGTCTTGAATTTTGGGTTTTCATGTTTAGCGCACGTTTTCGCCACATTGACCAGGCAATGATCGGTGACGCACACCCCTCAATCAATTTTGATATGTGTGGAGCGCCATCGGGGATCGGGCTCTCGTGTCTTCTTGTATACTTTGGTTCGTACGTGGCCAACGCGTTTGTGAGCTGATGCAATGTGCGAAACCGGCTGGGAAGGAAATAGCACGAGTCGAATCGCTTGACTCACACAGCGTCAGCAGCGGCACCGACGTACGTGATCGTGATGAGGGACTTTGTAAAGCTCCTCGATGGCATGCGGCCTCAAAACCGATCATCTTGTGCCTCATCGAGTTCGCCGTATGTTGATGGCGAAGATATTGGTGCGGAGTGAATCCAAATGCTGCAGAGATGTCTAAAAGTCCTCATCGTAAAAGCATATCATATCGTGCGCGTCTATCAACGATCCCTTGACATTCAGTTTAGCTTTTCATGTTCGGCCTGGCGTAGAGCCCGACACTATATCACATTCATTCACATCTACATATCTACGCACACAAGAGTGCAAACCCCGCACAGGGCTTCTGAATCATCGATTCACATCTACGAAAGCGTACCGACGCCAAAGTTGGTCGTCGGGACAGTGAACTTAGCAGCCGTCGTAGCCGTGTACTTCTTGGCGACAGCCGCACCCTTCGAAAGCGCCGAGCTGCCGAGCTGGTTGGTCAACGCATTGTTCGAGTTGGTGTTGACGTTCTTGACGCAAGAACGGCTCAAGTACGACGAGCACGTCGTGCTGCCCGAAGTCTCGGCGTAGATGGCACCGGTCGTGTCCGCAAGCAGAACAGGCGTCGTGCAAGTGTCCATGTAGTTTCCCTCAGCAATCGTGTAGGATTCCTCGACAGGAGCAAAGTTGTGGCCCGAGTTGTTGTAGAAGTAGTTGTTGGCGGCGTGAATGATCGAGTCGCCACCAACCTTGGGCGAGCGGCCCGAGGTTTGGTGAATGTAGTTGTTGATGAGGCTGACCTTGGTCTCCGTGCCGTAGAAGAGCATGGTCCAGTAGTGGCGGTTGTCACACGTGGCCGAGTACTCGGTGTAGCCGTCGAACTCGCAGTTGCTGATAGTCATGGTGTCGGAGCTGGCCGTGTTGGTGGCAATCATCTGACGGCCAATGTTGGAGATCTTGAGATGATCGAGCCAAATGTTCTCCATGGCGGTCTCGCCACCGTCGAGGCCCTGGAGGTAGATGGCATCGCCTCCCCAAATGAGGTGAGGATTGAGGTCTGTGATGTGGATGTTCTGGATGATGATGTTGTTGCCGATCAGCCACAATCCCTTGCCCATGATGATACCCGTGCGTCCGATGCCACGGAGTGTCTTGTTGGACGTGATCTGGAGCATGTTGGCCTGAAGAGCGGCGTTGTCGTACGTGATAGTAACAGCCGTGCCATCTTCACAGCCACCGGTGCCGGAGAAACCTCCAGACTGCAGGATGCAATCCTGGCCCTTGAGTCCATTGTTCTTGGCGATACACTCAGTGTTGGATGGCGGACGGCATCCCTCCTCGGTCGTGGTGCCATCTGTGCCTCGGAAGTCAAAGGTCTTGTTGAGGTAAATTACCTGGGCGCTGGAGCTCTCGAGGTACGTCTTCAGCTCAGTTGTCGTCGTCGGGTACACAGCCGTAGCGCTGCCACCGCCAGTTGTAGCAGACGCGAGGCCCTTGGCCGTGCCGATGGTGACAGCCTCAGCACTCTCCGGTGTAACAGCGATAATGGCAGACACGAGAGCGAAGCCAATCGAGTAGATCTTCATCTTGAGCCGAAAGTGGTGACGATGGTGTTGAGCTGTAGATGGCAAGTTTGAGAATGAGGAATCCGATCGAAGTAGAGCGGAGCAAGTGCTGCGCGGCATCGAATCCGACTGCAGACATCAAATCCATTGGCTGTCCGTCCTTCGTGGATCTAAATGCATGAGTAGAACAATCTGTTCGTTCATTGTGCTTGGTCGATCTTGCCTGGTCAACTCGACGAAAGACTGCATACGACCAGAGTATCGTCATGTAACAAGCAATGGCAGTTCAACTTTTTTCAATGTGGCCAAGGAGCGGAATGATGTCCGGCTGTGAGGACTTGGGCAGCGTAGCAGTTTGCTCAGTGTGTAGATCTGCATGGCGAGGTATGATAGTACCGCACCCTGAGACCGGGCTCCGGCTCGCATGACTCACGGCTTGTTATAAGTTAGCGTCAGTCAGCGTTTTTCATCGCTCGCCATAAGGCAGATTCACCAATAGCCGATGGTGCAAAACATATCGCCGAGTGCCTCATTGAGAGCAGCGGCTGGCAAAGGCGAACAAATCGAGCGATGTCGCACAGCAATCGGGGTCCATCGTGAAATGTTTATGTTTGTTATATCCATACATTGAGTTCGATTGTTGACTGAGTCAGCAATGGTTTGATGGAAGTGTCCTCACAATGCCCAAGACAATCTTCTATCGCCTCGAGTTCGACACTGTTGCTCAGAAACCTGGTTCAGCAGCATGATCCTTCTAATTTTAGTGATGAATTCAAAGCTGTTTGCTTGTTGCCAATGCTGAAACGACTGGCATTGCATTATCCCCGTTCCGACCATGAAGAAGCAGCGACCGTCGCTGACATTGCTGACGGTGGATGAGCCAGCTAAAGTCCGCCCCGTTCACATGGCGGGACTTGAGTCGAAAGGAGATGACAGTGACGCAATCGAAGATGACACGGATGAGCTTGAGGGTTCTTGTGATATTGGCGAGACGACGCTTTGTAAAGGGGGCATCCATATCAACCGTGCAGGCGTGTCATTCGTCTCAAAGACTCGTCCAGAGCCCGATGCGAAAGGTAGAGACGACGAAATTCAAGAGGAAGAAACCCTTGTTCGCCCACCAAAGCGCAAGGTATCGTGCGGTGTTATGCTCAGGTTTGTCAGTAATGACGAAAAACTCACAATCGAATCCTGTTTTCAGATTATCTCTCTGGACGAGCTCGAACCGTGCGGTCTCGTTGGCCGCGGGTGTTCAGGTCAGGTTTTCCGCGCTCGACACCGCGCAACAGGCGCTGTATATGTCATCAAGGTCGTCAACAATGTCTACGACAAGGCCAAGCGTGATCAAATGCTGACCGAGATTCGCACGTTGTATAGCGTGGAGAGTCCATTCCTCGTCGACTTTTTTGGAGCATTTTTCAAGGATCACGCGCTGAGTCTTGTGTTAGAGTACTGCGAGCTCGGCTCGCTAGACCGGATTATCTCTGCAACTGGCGGGCGTGGAATTCCCGAACCTGTGGTCGCTCAAATGGCTTTCCAAATCCTTTCCGGACTTGCGCATCTCAAGAAAACACATCATTTCCATCGAGACATCAAACCTCAAAACATTCTTGTGCAGTCCAAGGGTGAGATCAAGCTCACGGACTTTGGAATTGCTCGCGAGCTTGGTAACTCGTTCGACATGGCCAACACATTTGTTGGAACCTTCAAGTACATGTCACCCGAGCGCGTTCAGAACGAGCCATACGAGTAAGCAGAAAAGTGTTTCGACTAAATGTTGCTATTTCATCTGACAAACTTCAACCCTAGCTACAAATCCGACATTTGGAGCCTCGGACTTGTGCTGATCGAGTGCGCAACGGCCATTTTTCCGTACCACTACGCAAAGAGCTACATCGACGTGAGATCTTGTCGCCGCTTATTTATCTTCAACAATGTTATTGAGATTTCTTCGTACCAACAGGTCGTCCAGAGCATCATTGAGTGCGCAGAGCCCAAGCTACCGGAAAAGGACGCAAGCGGTGATCCCTTCTCGCCAGAGTTCCACCAGTTCGTAAGTTGCTGCCTCAAGAAAGATGTACGAAATCCTAACAACAACATACTAGTTTTCTTCATGCTCACGAAATGTTGCTGCTACATTAGCCCACAAAGCGTGCGTCTGTCGACACGCTGCTGAGTTCGGCTTGGCTCAAGCGACACGATGCAACTGACATGGCCAAGTGTATTGCTCGTTGCTCTCGATGGCTTGAGGCATGCCGAGGAGAGGCGAAAGGGTCCGGGGAAAGTAAGTCGACGGAGAGGAAGCGCTCGGGATCTGTAGATGACTACGAAGACGACGAGTTTGAAGCTGAAGAAGACGTGGCTGAGGCAAAGTAAAATGCATTGTGCGATAGATCAGCTACAGGTATTGCAGTCTATCATAAAGACGAATAGACAAACCCAGATGACTTGGAATCTATTGCTCGCTTGATCGTCCAAGCAAATATTCGCGTGCCGATTCCCGTGCATGGCATGCGTAATAGCGGTCGCAGTTGGCACGGCGAGGCGCAAAGAGCTGTCGTCGGAGCGACACCAGCACGGCCAACAGTGATACGCCAGCGACAAAAGCGACTGTGATAAGCGCTTGCAATGCTATGCGCTCCTCAGGCGTCGTCCAGTGTTGTTTAGCATTTGTTTCAGCTCTGAGCGCCGCGGTCGCTTCGACTTCTAGTAGACTCGTAGACGGTCGAAGTTCTTCGATGGGAGTCGTCAAGTCGATTCCCTGCCGTTGAATTCGCTCGAGGCAATCGTCGAGGTCCTTAATGAGTACTTCAAACCGAAGAGCTCCAACGCCAGAGGCCGCGTCCCATCCTTCAGTCGCCACGTGGCCCCGGGGACAACACGACATTCCAACGGACCCGCATGAGGTCTCACCGTCTGTGATGTCGCGGAACACATGCGGGCACTCATCTTGTAGTGCGTACAGAAGAGGGTTCAGGAAGCCGAGAGGAGCTTTTCCTTGGCTCGCGCGATGACTGTTCAACAGCACCACCAACGACGCTAGCACCGGTGCAGAGACAGAAGTGCCATCGGTTGGTGTCAACTCGCCATTCACGACGACGGGAAACGCATGACCCACTGCTGCAATATCTGGGTATGCACGACCCGAAGCATTGAACATTGATGTGAGGCCATGCTCATCCGCATAAGCAAGGTATTTGCTAACTGCGCGTCGCTGGTACTCGGGCATTGGAAAGAGCTCGCTAAAGCCCCCACCTGATGTAATGAGTGCGTCATCGTGCCGAGTACTCGTAACTCGCTCGTGGAACAGACCGTCTGGATCCGTCGGGCTCGCTAGCTCCATACTGGTTGCGCCAACGCTCGTAGCATAAGGTGATGAAGCAGGAAACATGGCGAGGAATCGGTCGCATGGCTTTGAAGTAACCGAGTTGGGCATGTTGCGACAGAATCCTGCCAAATTACTCGCCTGGACTCCTGCATCTCCAGCCGATATAACGACCGTGATGCCACGCAGGGCGCTCTTCATCAGCTCCCGGTTTACTGCACGCGCGTAGGCGACTGGGACGCTGCATTCATCGTCAGTGTAGCTCACAGATACCACCGAGGGAGGAGGATCCATTGCATTCACGTCTAGCATAAACTCGAGAAACGGCTCTTGGTTGTCAGCGGCAAACTCGCGTTTTGGGTCTCGCAGAGACGTGTAGCACATCATGTCGATGTGGGCACCCCTAGCGACCCCGACAGCAACCTGCACATCCAGCGAGGCTTCTCCAGTTGCGAGCGCAGCAGCATCTCCACCACCTTGATGCGTCGATTCTGAACGAACCGATAGTTGGTTCGTGTGTGCAACGCAGTCTCCATGCGTAGTGAGTCGGAGCTCGTCCTCGCCGCCCCCGAACTTGCTCACAAACCGCTTGATGTCGCTGACTCGATAAAACTCCTGCAGGAACGTCCCAATGACAAGATTCCCCTCTCCAGCACCAGCTGCAGCAGTATGTGGTACTTGGTACTGCTTGCGGATGACATCCGGCGTCGCAACGTCATCTCTGGTAAGCATGAGATCCTCTTCCGCCTCTAGCGGCGGTTCAAATCTGTCCGAGTCCTGCACAATTTCCTTTCTCCGCTGAAGTCTCTTCTGCATGGCGCGCGCCTGCATCTCGGTAGGAAAGCTCTGCAAGCCGTCGACAAACAGCACGCTGCCCTTGATCGCCTCTGGCAGCTCAAACTCGTCACCAGGCCTCACAACGCGCACGTCCGGCATCTCAACGTGGCTGAACTCGAACAATCTCGTCTTGAAGAGCCTCTCGGCGCCTTCAACTGGCATCTCGAGCTCCCAGGCGTCCCCAGCTCCCTCTATAGCCTTTGTATTCACTCCTTCCCCCTCGCTCAGCGCCTGTAGAGCCTCCAGAACCGCGGGAGAAGCCCCGAAATGCGCCTTGAGCTGCTCGAGATCCATGAATCGTCCGTAACTTGGGCTCCGCGGGTCCGTTCGCGCCCGCACCAGCGCCTCCAGGCGCGCATTTTCCTCCTCTCCACCGCCAAGCAGCACTCGCAGCCTCACGGCCTCCCCCTTGGCCGCGCGAGCCCCGCGCGTCCACCGCCCGCCTGTCTCCATCTTCCCCCCCCCCCACAGCTCCGTTTCCTGACAGTGAAAGGCCGCTTCAACCCGCAAGATTCCAAGGGAAACCGACATCTGTATTATCAGGGTATGCGTTATAACAGGCATTAAAACTGTATTGCACAACATAAAGATATAAGGACAGCTTAGCGCGGAAGGAAAGGTTGCCATTAACCAACGAGAAAGGACGGTGGCAGGGGCAACGAGCATGGCGACGGCGTTCGGGGCGCCGGCGGCCGCGGGCGGGTACCTGAACCCGAACAACGACTATACAATCCCGCAGTCGATCGGCGACGGCGTGCAGGACCTGGCGTGGAGCCCGACGAGCAACACGCTGGTCTCGGGCAGCTGGGACAACTGCGTGCGCTGCTGGGAGGTGCAGGCGCAAGCCGGGCAGTTCAACGCCGTGCCCAAGGCGCAGATCTCGCACGACGGGCCCGTGCTGTGCACGTCCTTCAGCGGGGTGCGTTCCTGCGGCTAATGCGGCCTTGCGGCGGTTTATATGGCCTTGTAGGGGCTTGTAGGGGTTTAATGCGTGGATATCGTGCGTTTTCAGGACGGGACGGCGGTGTTTTCGGGCTCTTGCGACAAGACGGCCAAGATGTGGGTGCTGAACGGGCCTGCGCAGGGCCAGCAGATCGCTGCGGTGAGTCTTTTTTGTTTTGATTTGGCGTGGATATGGAGAGTTTGGTGGGGAATTGTGGGTTAATGAGGGCTTTTTGGTAGCATGACGCGCCGGTGCGGTCGATTGCGGCCATCCAGGAGGCCGGGTGCGTGGTGACGGGGAGCTGGGACAAGACGGTCAAGTACTGGGACACGAGGTCGCCGACGGCCATGGCCACACTGCAGCTGTCGGAGCGCGTGTACGCCATGGACGTCAAGCACCCGCTGCTGGTCGTGGCCACGGCGGACCGCCAGATCCACGTCGTGGACGTGCGCAAGCCCTCGCAGATCTACAAGTCTATTCCGTCCAACCTCAAGTTCCAGACGCGCACCATCGCCTGCTTCCCGGACGCCTCGGGCTTCGCGGTCGGCTCCGTCGAGGGCCGCTGCGCCATCCAGCACGTCGAGGACAAGGACAAGCGGTGCGGAGCTTCCACTGAAGATTTTTTTCCCCCCAGTGAACGCTAATCCAACTTTGTTTGTGGGCAGGAACGACTTTGCGTTTAAGTGCCACCGCGACGGCGCAGATATCTACCCGGTTAGCAGCATCGCGTTCCACCCGTTCGGGACGTTCGCAACCACGGGCGGCGACGGCACGTTCTGCTTTTGGGACAAGGACGCCCGGCAGAAGCTCAAGGCGTTCAACAAGTGGTGCGTTCTCCGCTTTGTGGTTGCCACAAGGTTTATCAGCGGTGTTAAGAGGCTCACATTACAAATCCCCTGCCTCTCCAATTCAGCAACCAGTCGATCACAGTGGGCAAGTTCAACGCGCCGGGTGATATCTTCGCGTACACGCTGTCATACGACTGGTCGATGGGCTCGGAGAAATACAACCAGGCTCAGCCGAGCATCATCCGGCTGCACAGCGTGTCAGAGGCCGAGATCAAACAGAAGAAGAAGCCAGGTATTGGACATTCGTCGGCTCGCAACTCGTTCTGAGCAGCGCGCAAACGCGATGGGGGTGCGTGCGCGAGGGTCCGGGCGTGGGGCGCGCGGGGCGCGAGCGTTCGTTGCCCGGCCCCGCTCGTCGCACGCGCGCCTGTTGCTGATTTGCCGCTCTGCTCGGCACCCTCTCGTTTGCTAGTCTCACTAACACCTCGTCTGTTGTGATTGTTGCAGCTGGACGGTAGGCGACAGAGCGTTGACGTGGAGAGCCGCTCTGGTCGTGGAAGCGAGTGCAAAGATATCCAGCGAGTGGTGGAGCAAACGCTCGACTCGAAGGCGGCATTTCCAATTTTATGTTGGTGTTGCATTTGGATATCGGCAACACTCGCACGCACGAAACGAGCAGCTAGTCTGTTCGAACCGAATACAGCGCATGCATTAGCGCAGCAGCGCTCCATTTCGTATTCGAGCTTGGTCACTCTACTAAATGGAAGACGTATTGGACCAATTCCAGGAGGGAACAACGTCTTATGGGGGTCAAGAGAGAAAACTTGCTGATAGATGTGGATTGATAGCAAACGCATCGGATAGTCAACGTCAAAACCTGCTAGACGCGCGGCACACAGGTTTCGTACGTTGGGATCATGTACTTGATGTTGACGAAGGCGTCGGGACCTCCAGTGCGCTCAAGCAGATTTAGTGTCTCGAGGATCAGGTCGCCGAGGTTTTCTTGTCGTCGCTGGCCGTAGTCGATGGCATCTCCGCAGTTGACGCGCTTGGTGATGAACAAATTGAAAACTGAGAGCAGCTGCCGGTAGTACGGCACAAGCGCCTCACCTGCATATGGGCAGCAGCGCAGCAGCGCCTGTAGCACTTTCATTTGCACGCACAGCACGGCGTGGTTGCGGGTCATGAGGTTTTGCTTCATGGGCAGAATGAGGTGAGGAAGACACGGCAGAACGCGGTTCTGGCCCCTCTCGAGCATTTCGAGGGTTCCTTGGAGTGCGAGAAACTGGTACGGCTCGTCGAGATCGCGAAGTCCCTCCATGAACATGGGCAGGTAATGTGTGTAGTCGAGGTGCGCTAAGTCGACCTGCCACTGTAGCTTCCTCACAGCCCCCGCGAAATTGACGCGTACTGGCAGGTCTCCTCGCTCATCTAGCTCAGGAAACAACGATCAGACTTTACGAAATCTCAACACCTCGAAGACAAGAAAGACTCACAGAAGTAGCGGAAGCGTGTGGGCTCGATCTTGCGTGCCTTGAAGGCTCCCGACGACTGTGGCCGTGTGACCACCGGACGGAGTGAGCCGCTGCTGCCTGGTCGAGCAGACGACATATTTGCCCGTTTGGCCTTGAGCAGCGCACTTTCAAGCTCCCTCTGCAACTCTGCTGGATCGGCCTTGGGAGGCGAGTTGGCCAACGTCGCCTTGGCAGTGGCCGTCAGTCGAGCCATCTGCCGCATATGATGCACCGACGGGGCGTTCGATCGTCGCTGGTCTTGCATGGAGCGAGAATTCATCCTGGAGATTGGCATGCGAGAGCTGCTGTCGAGCATGGCAGTCCGTCCAACAAGTCGCTCGCTGGCTGACATGGCGCCGTCACTGGTTGCTTGGAAGGCTTGGGAGGTCTTTGACGTCAATTTGCGAGCCGAAAGTGGCGGCAGACGCTGTGAAGGTGAGCAGGAACAGCTTGCCCTCGTGACCTGATCGGAAGTTGAAGCTCACAGTACAAGTTGTGCTATCTTTGGTTGACAGACCACTCACAAGTCACAAGTTGAAGTTCACACGTCACATACTGACTTGGGGTCATCGTATCAAAGCAGCTGATGGAAGGGATCCACTTTTGTTGGTCTTCATCCAACCAAGCACTCATCTCATCGCACTTCTGACATCGCCTCGTGCGGCACCTCCACCGATTGAGTATATTGAGCATTTCCAATCTGTCAAGCTCGAGGCAAACGCCCTAATGGATCCTGTTGACCCCACCGTCTCCATCACCACGAAGCCCGTGTTTATCATTCGACAGTACACAGCTGAGGACCACGACCAGATCGTCGACATGTTTATCGACGGGATGCTCGCCTACCCGGAGCAAATGGATACCCCGTTCATTGAAGACTACATCAGGCGTAGCCTGGAGACTGACCTCAGCAGCATGCATGAGACGTACTTCGCGTCCGGCGGCAACTTCTGGGTCATCACACCAGAAGACAGCCCTTCGCTAGTTGTTGGATCGGTCGGTTTCGAGCCTAACTCTAATGGGGAAGGAGAGTTACGCCGCATGCCAGTGAAGAGCGGCTACCGGCGGTACGGATTGGGCCGGCTCCTGATCTCAACTCTGGAGCAATGGGCAGTCACTGAGGGGTTCCGCAAGGTCTGGCTCACGACCGGCACCGTAATGAAGAAAGCTCACGGGTTTTACGAGGCCAACGGGTACTGTCAGGTGGAGGTAGTTGAGATGATGCCCCCACACAAGTACTTGGCTGTCAAGTTCGAGAAGACTCTGATGGCGTTGTGTGCTTGCATTAGGCTCACAAGTCACAGCTCCACACGTCACACATAATGAATGGCCAATCGCACGCTAGACAATCACTCTTATCACGTTTGATTGGCTTGATGAAAGGTCGTCGACCAATCAACATGCAGGGGTCATCGCATCAACGCAGTTGATGCTTAGCATGCGGGTCATCACATCAAGTTGGTCGACTTGTCCTCCACCTGAGGACTGAAGCACAGGTTTCATGATCCTGAAACATTGCATTCGTCTCGATTGACAGTTCCAATTTGGCAAGCTCGAGAAGAAAAGCGAAAGCATTGATCGATCTGCAATGGCTCCAGTCGACCCCACCTCCTCTTCCGTCACTGTGGAGCCCGTGTTCGCCATCCGGCAGTACGCAGCAGCAGACTTTGATCACGTCGTCGACATGTTCGTTGAGGGAATGCTGGACTACCCGGCGCAGAAGGACACTCCGTTCATGGATGGCTACATTCAACGCAGCCTCGACACAGACCTCCGCTCCATCCACGACACGTACATTGCTCGCGGTGGCAACTTCTGGGTCGTCACACCAGAGGACGACGCCTCCCTCATTGTCGGTATGGTCGGCCTTGAGGCCAAGCCCAACAGAGAAGGCGAGCTGCGCCGCATGTCGGTCAAGAGAGATTACAGACGCTACGGCATTGGTCGCATGCTGCTCAATCATTTAGAGCGGTGGGCGGCCGCCAACGGGTTCCGCAAGGTCTGGCTCACGACTGGCGCCGTTATGGACAAAGCCCGAGTGTTCTACGAGTCCAACGGGTACGACGAGGTCGACATCATCGAGATGACGCCCACGTACTCGGCCGTCAAGTTTGAGAAGAAGCTCAACCAAGGCAAGGCTCAAGCAACTCAAGCATCTCGCTACTAGAAGGCTTGGACCCTCCGCCATAAAGGCAAAATACACCAATGCATTTTTCTCCTTCATGGTCTTGTCCAAACACAGCAATGGATCAGCTGCTTGCGGGTCAATCGAATGTGACAGGGGATTTGAATTGATGGCTCCGATTGCGCGAGCGAAACGGAAGTGGTTCACTTTTGCGTCATCCTGACGTGTTCACTGGGCAATTGCACATTCGTCCAGCATCTCATCGGTCTCCACGAGCTTTCAGACCTTCACTTTCGACCTTGAACCGGTGGTGATTGAGCTGTAGACGACACGCAATGGCTCCTATCGAGACCCAACCAATGCCACCAATGCCGTCGGCGCCTTCGTTCGTCGTCCGCCAGTACCAGCCGAGCGACCGCGAGCAGGTTGTGAACTTGTTCGTCGATGGCATGCGTGAGTACCCCGAGCAGAAGGACTGCCTGCACGTCGCGGGCTTCATCAAGGAGAGCCTCGAGACCGACCTGGCCGACGTTCACGGCACGTATATCGCTCCTGGTGGCAACTTCTGGGTCGTCACAACTGCAGGCACTCCAGACGTGGTGGTCGGGTCTATTGGCTTGGAAGCGAAGCCCGACAAAGAAGGAGAACTGCGTCGGCTTAACGTCCACAGCGGATTTCGGCGTTTCGGTCTTGGCCGATTGCTGCTGTCAACGCTGGAGCAGTGGGCAGGGGCCAATGGATTCCGCAAGGTCTGGCTCACGACCGGCGTTGTGATGGGCAAGGCTCGTGCCTTCTACGAGGCGAACGGCTACAAGCAGGGCAACGAGGTTGAGATCTCGGCCACGTACACCGCTGTCGAGTTTGAAAAGACCATCGAGCCCGCTCAATACTGGACAGGACTTTGAAGACTCGGCGTCATGTAATGCGATGAAGATATCGTGGAGGTGCCTTCATTGGTGTGTGTCGTAAACGTTCGCGATGTAGAGGCCGAGCTGGCCCGTGTGCTTGCTCACTCACTAGACAGAGCTGAGTGGTGTGCCTTTTATGCCTCCTGAATCCAAGTTGACGTGGTTGAAGGAGGCTTTCAATCGAGCTTTGCTCGTTGAAGCTAAGGGCGGGGTGAGCGAGAAATGCCAGTCGATATGCCGAGAGAATGTGTGGCCGAAGTTTGCAATTCCCTCACCACGTTGTGATCCTCTCGGCTGAGCATTGACCGCCTTGTTCATTCTCCAACTTCCTGTGTGCTGCACAAGCTAAAGCTTCAGTTGCGATGCGTGTCTTCGGCCAGTTCATCGCCAGCGCCTGCGTGGTTGCTACAATCGCCTCGGTCGTCTCGGCCGACGATGCCAGTGCCCCCACCGTCACCGTCAAGAACGGATCCTACTACGGCGTCCACCAGTCCACCTACGACCAGGACCTCTTCCTTGGAATGCCATTCGCTCAGCCCCCAGTTGGAAATCTCCGCTTCGCCAACCCCGAGCCACTCAACTCGACGTGGACCGAGTCCAAGAACGCGACCGAGTACTCTCCGGAATGCTACGGCTACGGCAGCGACCAGTGGGTTCTGGGCAACGTTGTGTCGGAGGACTGTTTGACGCTGAACGTGGTTCGTCCCAGTGGCATATCGGAGGGCGATGATCTCCCCGTGGCTGTGTGGATTTACGGCGGAGGATTCCGCCAAGGCGGAGCCAGCGACCCTCGCTACAACCTCACGTACATCGTGGACCAGGGCGTCCAAATGCACAAGCCGTTCATCGGCGTGAGCATCAACTACCGTCTCAGCGGCTTCGGCTTCTTGTGGGGTTCGGATGCGGAGGCTGCTGGAATTGGCAATCTCGGTCTGAAGGACCAGCGACTGGCGTTGAACTGGATCAAGGAGAACATTGCGAGCTTTGGTGGCAACCCGGACCAAGTTACGATCTGGGGCGAGAGCGCTGGAGCTTTCAGTGTTGGCCACCAGCTGATCGCGTATGGTGGTCGCGATGACGGGCTTTTCCGCGGTGCTATCATGCAGTCAGGCTCCGCTTCCAACGCTGCGTGGTCGAATGTCTATGTGAACGCTTCCGAGTGGGACGTGTACTACAAGAACATCACCGGCACGGTGGGCTGCTCGACGGCTTCGGACACTTTGGCTTGTCTTCGTGAGGTTCCGATCGAGACTCTTTCAAACGCGCTCAACAACACCGATTTCGCGACGGCGTCGGCTTTCCGCCCGGTAATTGACGGCGAGTTTGTCACGACCGACGGCATCACGCTGCTTCGCAATGGCCAATTCGTCAAGGTGCCAATCCTGCAAGGCCAGAACCACGACGAGGGTTCTGCGTTCGCTACGGCCGGCATCGACACAGATGAAGAGTTCCACGACTACCTCATTAGTGCAGGTCGCACGGAGGAGCAGGCTGCCATTCTCGCTGAGGTCTACCCGGACATCCCGGAGATTGGCATCCCAGGCACGCTTCATGGTCGTCCGGGCGTGAACACGACCTACGGACAGCAGTTTAAGCGCGTTGCGGCCTACAGCGGCGACATGAAGTTCCACGCTGCGCGGCGGTACATGGCCCAGGTCTGGGCGAACCACAGCATCCCGAGCTACAACTACGGCTTCAACGTGCTTGTCAACGGGCTCTCGCAGTACTATGGCTCGACGCACTTCCAGGAAGTCGCCTTCGTCTTCCACAACACCAACGGCGACGGCTACAGAAACGCGGTGTCGGTGAACCCGTTCCTGAACCAGCCCGAGAGCTTCGTTCGACTTGCCAACCTCATGTCCCGTATGTGGGTGAGCTTCATTGTGGACCAGACGCCGAACGACTCGGGCGTGACGCACCTGCAGTGGCCCGAGTACACCTCGGAGTACCCGCAGCACATTGTGTTTGACGTGAACTCAACGGAGCTGGCGTACGTCGAGGACGATTTGTACCGGGCCGAGGCCATCGCCTACATCCAGGAGATCCTCGAGACCACGAGCTAAGTGCCAGACATCGCTAAAATAAAAGTTGTGCTCGAGGTTCTAACCCGCATCATTGTTGCTGCTGTTGAATCTGGTCAACGACAAACAATCGCTCGGTTGATCATGACATGGAGTGGACAGAAGGGGCCGCAGACGTAATCGTCTGCTTGCATTGGGAGGGAGGTGAGACCGTGCCTCGCACTCGAAGACATCTTCGCTAGCTGTCATTGTCATCTACACTTTCATCTACTAGAGTCATCATGGCGCTGCGGAACCTGTGCATCCGGCCGTACTTGCCGCGTGACATGGCCGGTGTCGCTCGCGTGTTCGTGGACGGTTCGGCGTTCTACAAGGCCGACTTCCCGGGCGAGCACTGGGACACTTTCATCCAAGAGAGCCTCGACGGGGATTTGTCCAAGGTCGAGGAGCGGTACATGGCTCCAGGCGGCAACTTCTGGGTCGCGACGGCGAGCGTTGAGCCAAGCGAGGACGAACAGGTCGTGGGTATCGTCGGGCTCGAGAAGCGGAGCGACCAAGAGGCTGAGCTCCGTCGAATGGCAGTGTCGACCGTCTGTCGTCGTGGAGGCGTCGGCCGGAAGCTCGTGGCCGAACTGGAGCAGTGGGCCAAGGCCCAGGGCTTCGCTCGCGTCCTGCTCATGAACGGTGGGCCGAGAGAGGACGCTCGCGACTTCTACCGGGCGATCGGTTACAAGGACATCGGGACCGTCGTGGTGTCGAAGGACCCTTTCATCGAGGTCTTCCGGCTCGCCAAGGATTTGTAGGCGAGGGCAGTCTGTCGAGATGGCTAGAAGCCAGCAGCTAGAGCAGGAGAACGCAATCGCTACCCTCATTCATAGCAACTTGCTTGTGGCTTTCGCGAGTGGCATAATACCCGAGTAATCTCTCTTCGTTGTCCGTTGCAGTCCCATGCTCATCGCCGTGCGCCGGCGGAACGGATCCCACCATCAGCCAGGTGGGACACTGCAAACGACTGGCGATGGATGCGTGCCTGCTGTTGGCAGCAGCCTGTTGCTCGCTGGATTACGTAGCTCGTCGTCATGCCATGAGGGTCTCAGCCTCCTGCTGCAAGTGCAAGAGAGGCGACTTTGAGGTCCGATTGGCCCTAAGGAGCCCGACTTGGAGATTAGTCAGGCAGGCCCCGGAGATTCTAGCCACACCAGTCAGGCAGGCAGCATGGACTCGCGACCACTTTCCGATTGACCAAGCAGTGCCCAAGGCAATCCTTGCGAGACTCGCAATGCCTCCTCTTGACCCGGTGACGTCTTCGCTGTCCTCTTCGGCACCCACTTTCGTGGCTCGGCAGTTCGAGTCTCGAGACATGGAGCAGGTCATCTCAATCTTCGCCGAGGGCATGAGCGATTACCCGGAGCATAAGGACAGCCCGCAGCTGGCCGAGTACATTGAGCACAGCGTCAAGACGGACCTGGCGGACATTCACGGCACTTACATTGCCCCCGGTGGCAACTTCTGGGTCGTGACGCCCGCCGACAACTCGTCGATCGTTGTCGGCATGGTCGCGCTCGAGCCAAAGCCCGAGAAGGAAGGAGAGCTGCGTCGCATGTCAGTCAAGAGCGACTACCGTCGCTACGGCATCGGCCGGCTGCTCATTTCCACGCTGGAAGAGTGGGCGGCGGCTGAAGGATACCACAAGGTCTGGCTCACGACCGGGGAGATTATGCGCAAGGCCTGTGCCTTCTACAAGTCCACGGGGTACGCCGAGGTCGACCGCCTCCACATCCAGGACGACTTCTACGCCATCAAGTTCGAGAAGCTCATGAACGCTGTCTGATCGATCTGTCTTACTAGTAATAAAGTTCCTTTGCCTCTGTAGTGTTGCGTTCCGGTTTGAACTTCAGGTGTCGCGAGGCTAGCTCTGAGCTCATTTCTTGATCAGCATGGATCTCGTTGGGACACGTAAGCCAGTCATCAAGCTCTCTCGACGGCGAGCACATGGACAGACAGATGAGATTCATCACTTCTCGACTGGTGCTTCATCCATCAAGGCTCACTCCAAAGCCTCAATGCCCGAGCACGACCCGCCACCTGCATTTATCGCTCGGAAGTTTGAGCTGAGAGATCAAGAGCAAGTCATCGCTTTGTTCGTCGAGGGCATGAGTGCTTACCCCGAGCACAAGGACAGCCCCGAGCACGTGCAGTACGTTCACGACAGCATCAAGGCAGACTTGAGCAACATCCACGCCACGTACGTCGCCACAGGTGGGAACTTCTGGGTCGCTACGCCTGCCGACAGACCCTCGCTCGTTGTTGGCATGGTCGCTCTTGAGCTCAAGCCTTCGAGTAAGGAGGGTGAGTCCAAGAAGGAAGGAGAGCTGCGTCGTATGGCAGTCAAGGGCGAGTATCGCCGCTATGGGATCGGCCGGCTTCTGACCTCGACACTCGAGCAGTGGGCAGCCACCGAGAACTTCCACAAGGTTTGGCTCACCACGGGCGCCAACATGGCCAAGGCTCGCGCCTTCTACTCGGCCGCGGGGTACGCGGAGGCCGATCGGGTCAAGATCCACGACGACTTCTTCTCCATCAAGTTCGAGAAAGTGTTGAGCAGTTGAGTTCTAGCTATGAAAGCGTTTCGAGTGCTTTGATTAAGTGGAGGGCCGTGTTGTGATGCACGTTTGATACGAGGCCTAGCTGGAGCCTCGCCTCGATGCATCACATCTTGTGAATGGACGGATGGCGGCGCCAGAGCAGGTGCATCTAGCCAGCGGTTGCGCATCCGCCGCATTGAGCGACTCGTCGATCTCCTTCATTCGCGCATTTTCCGCCTCTGCAGCATCCATTTGAAGAGCCCAAGCCTCAAGTCTGAAGCCATCCGTATCCATGGCTGAAAGCTCCGAGATCGGCGTGCGATTGTACCGCTCGGAGGACCACTCGCGTGTGCTGGAGCTGTTCGAGTTCGGCACCATGTTCGACATTGAGGAGCAGTACCATGAAGCCTTCTCGAAGTACCTGCACAAGGGCCGCACGACGGACCTGGCGGACATCGAAGGCGCCTACCGCGTGCAGGGCGGGGACTTCTGGGTGGCCACGGCCGCTTCCTCGACCGGAGGTGAGACCGTTGTGGGCTGCATCGGGCTCATGGTTAAGGCCGAGCGGGAGGGCGAGGTGCGTCGGCTGTTCGTGGACGGCGCGTTCCACCGGCGAGGGATCGGCTCCAAGCTGCTCAAGGAGCTCGAAGAGCGAGCGCAGAGCCTACAATTGCGATGCCTGACGCTCGACGCGGGCAATGAAAGGCTGCATGCCCAGCGGTTCTACGGCTCGCACGGCTTCGAGCGCGCCGGCACCTTCGTGCTGTTCGAGCAGCCCAAGTACGAGGCCTGCATCATGGTCAAGCAGCTCTGAAACTCTCAAGGAGAGGCTGGAAGAGAGCTGTCTGCCTGGTTGACAGGATGGCAATGACAATCTAGGGAAGATGGATACATGCAAGGAGTGTAGCCATCGAGTCCCGTGACATCGTGAGTTAGAATGTTTAAATAAACACTGGATTTTAAAGTTCAACTGAGTACTTTATTCATCTTTTCAAGAATCAATATATAGTATATATAGTATATGCGAGGTAATGAGCTCTTCGGTGGTGTTCTTGTTGTTTGGCATTTGAGTTGAGCGAAATGGGGGTGGGGAGCTCTCGCGAGAACGAGCCGGCGGCGCTGGCGTTCGTGGACCGCATGACGTCCGAGCACGCCGTCACGGTCTTCAGCAAGTCCTACTGCCCGTACTGCGACCTGGTGGGCTGCGTCTGCTCTTGCAGTGCGATGCCAGCTTTTGAGAACTGAGAATTGGGAATTTTGGCAGGCCAAGGACGTGCTGACGCAGGCTGGAGTTGACTTTTTCGTCGTGGAGCTCGACCAGAAGCGCGACGAGCCCTCGGGCGCCGACGTACAGGGCGCGCTGGCCACCAAAACGGGTGCGTTCGTGACTTGTTGAGATTTTTTGACTTTCCCACCTTTCGTCATGTTCATGACTTTCGGCTCTCAATAGGACGCAGCACGGTGCCCAACGTGTTCCTCAAGAAGCAGTCGATCGGCGGCGGCACGGACGTGCAGGCGCTCTTCCAGTCGGGAAAGCTCGCCGAGATGCTGCGCGCCGAGGGTGTGCTGCCGTGAGGGCTCGAAGATTCGAGGACAGAGGGGAAGGAAGGCAGAACTCATCGCTGTTAGCGGTCCCTTGTCGCCATCGTAGCTCGGTATGAAGTGTGAATGAACTTGCTGCGAGTGCACTTTGCTGGTTGGAAAGTGTTTGGGCGTGGAGGGGAAGTTTGGTGAAGGTTTGCTCTAACTATTTGCTTTGGTTAATGCTCAAGAATCTCAACGCGTGCTACATCATGGCTATCGAGACGAAAAGGCATCATGAGCTGAAAGATAGGGTCGAGGATTCCTTTGGAGCCAAAGCAGCTCAAGCTCGTGAATACAAAGTTATGTCGAGCTGAGTCGGGATTGTTTTGAACGTCTTGCCATTATCACAGCGCATCAATTGATGTGTATGCTCCAAGAACATGTTGCTACGGAACCACAAGCGAGTCGCACAAACATTATAGAAGTCGAGACGGAGACACAGCACCAGCTGCAACCCTGCAGCCTGCAGGATAGGATTGAACATCCCTTTGGTAATCCCTTTGGTAGATGAAAAAAATGTGTGATGACGAGTCGAGCTGGGTTGGGATTGCTTTGAACGTCTCAGCATTTTCATGGCGAATCAAATACACAACATGGCCTTGCTCGCCATTGCGGCTCATGTTGGCTGACGAAGATGATCGTGAGCTCGACTTCGAGCTGCCAGTGCGGCAACAACTTCCTCTCGGGGGCGGAACGAGTGACACTCCCAGCGTCACGATCGGAGCTCCTCGACTTTGTCGTGTCAACACCACGCTCGATGACGGTAACATAATGGATTACATTCGAGTCCTGCGTGCCACTGTCACATGCGACGACGGTCTCCACTACGTCACTCCGGATTCCGCGTCGCTCCAAGCACAAGCCACTCGATCCAGCCGTTTCCAAGCTCGAAAGCTCGAAAGCTCGACATCTCACCCCAACCGTTGGCAAAAATGACCGACAAGCAGTTCGACGTCGTCGTCTTCGGCGCCACGGGGTTCACGGGCACGCTGGTCGCTCGGTACCTGGCCGAGGAGCCCGAGTCGGCTCTGGGCGTCGACGGAGCGCTCAAATGGGCCATCGCGGGCCGCAGCGAGGCCAAGCTGCAACAGACCAAGCAGACGCTCAAAGAAAAAGCTCCAGGCGTCAAGCCCGAGCTCATCGACGCTCTGCCGACCATCGTGGCCGACAGCGCGGACGAGAGCTCGCTCGTGGCCATGGTGCGCCAAACCAAGGTCGTGCTGTCGCTCGTGGGGCCCTACAAGCTCTACGGGTCGCTGCTGGTCAAGGCCTGCGCCGAGAACGGCGTGCACTACTGCGACCTCACGGGCGAG
>JAASGX010000415.1:0-22507 GCA_023334415.1 Phytopythium chamaehyphon | reverse complement strand
CGCGCACTGCGGCGGCGCCGGCGGCCGCGGGACGACCGCGCAGGGCTCGCAGCGCCAGCGCGAGTGGTCGGCCGGCACGCTGCGCCCGTAGCAGCGCACGTGCACCGCCAGCGCGCAGCCCGCGCAGCGCACCAGCTCCGACCCGTGGTAGTCCTCGGCCGACAGGCACACGGCGCACTCGGAGGACGCGCCTGCTGCCGCCGCCGCCGCCGCGCCGCTCGCCATCGCCTCGCTACTTGCTGGAGCCTGGTCAGTTACGGTGAGAGTGGCTTGCGCCCAAGAACGCCCCCTCCTCCCCGACTGTGTGCCGGTGCCGCGAATGGCACTATGTCGGGGGATAAACATTACTGCAACGATACCGGTTCAAGAAGGTGTACTCGCGATGTGTCACCTCTACAGTAGTTTGGGTCTTCTATATATATTGAATAATCCGGTACGCAACCCTCCACAAATTATATCCTGAGCTTTACCTCGTCCGTGACTGTGATGAGATGTCAACCTTCTCACATGCGCCGCCGCTTGATTAGACGCGCGCGCCAGCATCTTTGCGTCGCTGGCGCGTCGGCCGGGGACTCGGAGCAGGCACGTCGGCCATCAGCCGCGGCTCCGATCCAGCCAGAGCCGGGGCGGCGCGCCACGCCAGCGCCCTCTCGACCGCTTGGCGCCCCCAGCGCCTCGCCTTGCGTCGCCACCTCCGTCTCTCGGATCCCCAGCGAGCGAGCGAGCGAGCTTCACATCCGCCGCGAGCGCCCGGCAGTGTCGCACCTCCGCCTCCCGCGGTGCCAGAGCGCGTGCTTCAGCTTCGGACGTGAGTGCTCGAATCTCTGTTCCAGTGCAGTCACCTTACGGTACGCCCCGTTGCTTCAGCAGTGACTCGATCGGGTGCGTGGCGAGGAGAAATCGGAACCCGCCGCTTGTTCTATGCAAGTGCAAGCGCTGCCTCGTCACGTATTCCGGTCCCTCGACTCGGATGGCTACAGCCGAACCGGACGTCGATGGTTCGGTCCATGCAGCGCGTCGTTTCGCAGATCCGGCTACCTCAGAAAAGCTGAAGTTTGGCCCGCATGTTTATCCGATTCGGCAGGTCGTTTCCAAGTCTCTGATTAACGCAGCGCGTCAGCAGTTCAAGCCGTCCACAAGTTCATAGAGGCGCGTGCTGCGCCAGCTGCCACCCTGACCGGCCTGGTTCATCAGGTGGGTGGGTACCTTTGCCGAGGCACAACTCGATTTGCCCCGCCGCCACCGCCGCCTGCTCCGACGCCGACAGCTCACGGCGATGGGCGAAGCGCCGACCCCCGCGGCGCCCTGCGCGTCGACGTCGCCCACGCGCAAGCGCAAGCTGAGCAAGCGGTTCGTTAACAGCCGCTGGGTCTTCAACAACATCCGCGTGGGCGAGCTGCTCGTCGACTGCCGCGCGCGCGACGCGTTCGCGGCCAACTCGGTCGTGGGCGCCGTCAGCGTGCCGCCCATGTCCGCGGACGCCTGCGGCTCGCTCGAGGACGTGCTGCGCGCGCTCAAGGACGACCGCGAGGCGCAGAGCGCGGCGGCGCTGTTCGCCAGGCGCGCGCTGAGAGACATCGTGCTGTTCGCCGAGATGGCCGACCTGCAGTGCGCTGACTCGTGGCTGTACCGGCTGGAGGCGCTGCTCATCGACGAGGGGCTTGCGGCCAGCGTCAAGACGCTCTGCGACGGCTTCTCGACCTTCAGCACGCGCTACCCGTTCTACACGACGCGGGGCGTGGTCGACGAGGGCGTGCTGCACGCGGGCGCCAACCACGTCACGTACCCGAACGAGGTCGTCGACGAGTTCCTGTACCTGGGCAACATGTGGCAGGCGAGCTGCAGGCAGGTCATCGACCACCTCCGCATCACACATGTCGTGAACGCGACGCTGGACGTCGGCAACGTGTTCGAGGCCGATGGCGTCAAGTACCACGAGGTCAAGATCCGCGACGCGCCCGACGCCGACATCGCCGCCTTCTTTGACAGCACGTTCGCCTTCATCGACGAGGCCAAGCAGAGCGGCGGCCGCGTGCTCGTGCACTGCACGCAGGGCATCTCGCGCTCGGCCACGCTCGTCATCATGTACGTCATGCGCGCGTTCGACTGGTCGCTCGCGCAGGCGTTCAACTTCGTGCGCTCGGGCCGCGGCGTCGTCATGCCCAACGAGGGTTTTGTGCGCGCGCTCATGGCCGAGGAGCGCCTGCTGCACCACGACAAGTTCAGCGTGACCGAGACGGACGTGGACGAGCTGCTGAGCGGCAACCTGCCGAACCGCGCCGCGACCATCAAGACCGTCGGCTCGTCGGCGCTGCGGTCCGCGTCGGGAGCCGAGCTGCCCGTCGAGTGCGCCATGCTGGACCGCGCGCGATGCGCCGTCATGTAATCGCTCTTGAAGTAATCGGGCGCCGCATCTCACGCTAGGGAATGAGAGCGCGCCCGTGTAGGATACACAACGCTCTCCACCAACAAAATGTAACGCGTTCAAAGTGCGATGCCCGTGCGGCCAGCCGCCCCGACACACTCATCCGCGCGCTGCGTTGCGCATTCACTGAATGATGCGGCCTCGACTCAGGCGACTGGCGCATCAGGCGTCACGCGTCAGGGCCGGCGGCGAGTCACCGACTGCGCAAGCGTCGGGCGCGATCAGCGACCGCCCCGGCGGCGGCGTCACCTCGGCTGTGCACAGCTCTGGCCGCGGCTGCCGCTGCCATTTGATGCGCGAGCAATGCTTTGCGCTGAGAGGGCCGCGCCAGCATGTTGAAGGCGGCGGCGCGTCTGAAGCAAATCCGGCGCTCGACGCGCGCGGCAACAAGATGCGGTGAGTAACGTACGGAGTGAGAGCCGTTTCTTGGCTGGGCAGCTGCCTCGCGTCTGGCTGTCACCAGGAATTAATTGCCGCTGCGATCGGATACGCGCGCAGGCGTCTTATGATATGTCAGAGGTCCATTCGCATACCAATTAAACAAATTTTCCCATAATTTCAGCGGGTCAAACTCAAGCTCACAGTGCGCTGATCCCTTCTCCCGCTGCAGTCCGTCTCTCTGCCTGCTTGTACCGTACGTCGGCCGGCGCGAGGCAACGGTTGGGTTGCCCCTCGCTCGCTCGGCAACCTTTGCCCTCTCACTTCCTTCCCCCCGAGAAAGGCCGAGCCTCGCCTGCAGCAGGAGGGTGCATGCGCCCGGGCGAGTGCGCGGCAGCCCCCGACCCGCAGCCGGCCGCTCCGCCCGCCGCGATCCTGACCGCGAACCCGAGCGCCAGCGCCAGCGGCGCCCGGCGGCCGCGCAGCATGTCGGTGGGCGACGACCAGAGCCAGAGCCAGAGCCAAAGCCAAAGCCAGAGCCAAAACCAGGGCCAAGTGCCGCGGCGCGTCGTGCGCACGGGGCTCGTGACCTGCCGCTGGCTGTACAACCAGGTGCAGGCGGCGCGCGGCATGATCCTCATCGACGTGCGCGCGCGCGAGGCCTTCGAGGACGACACGATCCCCAGCGCCATCTCGGTGCCGCCCATGCCGCACGCGCGCGCGCTCGACGACGTCGAGGCTGGCGTGCTGGCCGAGCAGCGCTACATGCTCGCGCCCAAGAAGCGCAAGCTGCGAGACGTCGTGCTCTTCGGAGACGTCATCAAGCGCGCAGGTGGAGACGACAGCTCCTGGATACGCCAGCTCGAGCGCATGCTCGTGGACGACGGACTCGTCACCAGCGTCAAGTTGCTCTACGACGGGTTCCTCACCTTCAAGTACCGCTACCCGTTCTACACGTCGGCGGCCATGCTCAACGAGATGGCCATCGCGCCCGGGGGAGGAGGCGGACTCGCGCGCACGCGCAGCGGAACGCACAACCTCAACTACCCGAACGAGATCCTCGAGGGCTTTCTCTTCCTCGGCAACATGTGGCACGCGCAGTCCAAGCAAGTCATCGACCACCTCGGCATCACGCACGTCGTCAACGCGAGCCTCGACATCGGAGACCCGTTCGCGAACGACGGCGTCAAGTACCACGCCGTCAAGATCAAGGACAAGGCAGACTCCGATATCGCGCCCTACTTTGACTCGACCTACGCCTTCATTGAATCAGCCAAGCGCACGCAGCACGGCCGCGTGCTCGTGCACTGCACACAGGGAATCTCTAGGTCAGCCACGCTTGTCATCATGTACCTCATGCGCGCCAACAACTGGTCGCTCGTGACGGCCGTCAACTTTGCGATGGCCAGTCGCGGCGTCGTGTACCCGAACGAAGGGTTCGTCAAGGCGCTTATGAAGGAAGAGTTTCGCTTATACAAGGGCAACAGCGTGACGCTGGAGGAGATTGACACGTTGCTGCAGCACCAAATCCCGGACCGACCTGTGCCGCTACAGGTTCACAACCAAAAGTCAGAGAGCTGTGCACAGTGCCGGAAGTTCTTCTCGCTGCTCGAATGGAAGCACAAATGTAGTTATTGCAAGAAGGAGTGCTGCAGCAAGTGCACCAGCACGCGCCTAGCCAACCCCGTCCGGGAAAAGATCATGGCAGCAGGTCTGGAATCCGAGCAACGTGCAAAACGTGTGTGCGACGTGTGCGTTAGCCGCTTGTGGAAGATCAATCTCCCACGCCCGCGCAAGGGACTCCCTTCCAAGTATGCGCGTTGCAAGCATCTGAATGTGAATTCGCTCTCGACATTTGGCCGGCCCGTGTGCATCTCCTATTTCGAGGGCACCGAGCCGCAGCTTATCGTCAACGTCATCAAAACCCGTTTTGCTGTGCGCGAGAGTCAAATTATCGACATCTCGCTCGAAAATGGCGAGCCGGTGCTGAATATTGAAGATCTGCCCGACGAGGCTGAAGTATTTGTGTCAGTGGGGAAGGCAGGCAACGTGCAAGAAGTCCGCACATCACCACAGCCTAACAACGGGTTGTCGCCACGCCAGCAGCACCGATTACAATTCCTTCGCCAGCAGCAGCAATTGAACCACCGGTCTCGTCAGATTCGACGAACTGGAAGCGGTGGGCGACTATCACCTTCTGCCCGCGGTTACCGCGAGCGCTCATCGTCTGAAGGCACGGTCGATGCGTTGCAGGATCGCCATGCAATTAAATCGGCTGATACGCCTCGGACGCGCTCGTTTCAGCTTGATGTGCCCTCCATTCCCACTGCTTCAACTCCAGAATTGCTAGCTTCCGCTACTGCTACGGCGTCAGGAAAGGTGTCGAAGGCAACTGGAGACAAAAAGTTTTGCGAGCTGTGGAAGCTCTCGTTCCCAACCATGAGCGTGATCGAGCGTGATGCGTTGCTGAAGATTAAGAAACCCGACGTGCTGATGGACGTGATGCTGGGAATCAGCAGCCTCTCGTGCGGCGCGCTGACTGTCCCAGAATTCCGTGGCCATCTCGTCGAGCTCGGGTACTCGGCATCGAACCGCGACGCCATGACAGCTCTGCTTGAGACCGCTCGTCGCGGCCCTGCGGCACCGTAGCTACCCGCCCGTCATAAAGAGCCCGTACCACTAGGCAGCAGAATGTAGACAAGCCGTAGCAGGTCGACTAATTTATTCCAGCAGGATATTCGCGAGAAGTATCATTAGTATTGTCAATGCGTGTGTTTATGATTGCTCAGAACTACTTGAAGCCGCTAGCGCCTGCCATCTTGCCTGGTGATGCTGTCGGGTACACATACTCGGTCCCCTCCATTTTTATCCGACAGCGGTGCACCGTGAGCGTAAACTGCAGCGTCGGCAGCAACGTCGTCGGGTTTGTGTGGTGCTTCGGCGTCGGACTTGACACTGGCGCGGCAGTTCCACTGCTACCATTGGAGGCTCCGCGTGATGTGGAGCCGTTGAGAATTGTGGAGATGGCGAGAGCAGCGCCGACCGTGAGGCAGCACTTGTGTGTCCAATGGAATCCCTCGACGCCATAGAGCAAGTGCACAAATAAGCACATAAGCAGAAAGCCGATGCTTGATCCTTCGTCTGCCCAGTCGAGCCACTTCGGCAGCGAGTCTCTCGCCGACGTTGTGCTTGATGGCTTGCTAACAGTTGGGCTGGTGGACGCTGGGCTTGGCAACACCTTGCATGCGACAGAGACTACAATATCCATTCACGATCAGATTACGCTCCAAGCACTTCCAGCAATCAAACGAACCTTCAATCTCAGTTGGCGTGTCCGTGTCTGTGGCCTCAATCCAGCATGGCCGCCCAGCATCCCAGCTTCCCATGAGCGCCTGCGTCCCAATCCGAGCGATGCCTCCACCTTGCAGTAAGATGACGCACGCGCCACCGTGCGGCACTACCCCCAGCGGCACTAACTCATTCCACGCAACTCGGCGCTTGGCTACGATCTCAACTGGCCGCGCGTCCCGTTCGTTGACTCGCACGACCGAGACCATGGCGACGCGCGGGGGCGACGCTTCCTGCGGAGGGTGCGAGTTGAGAAAGAGCAGGCTTTTATAGTCTATGCAGCAACGAACAACAGCAGCGCATAAGCATCAACTTACAAATAGAGAGAACAGTTCATGGTTCCTCGCCAGCAGCGTCGGGCTGGGCATGGCCTCGGCCAGCGACGCGCCGCGGCCGGCCGCCGAGGAAGCATAGGCAGAGGAGCACTCACGCTGATCGGTCTGCTTGGCGCGCAGGGCCTTGCGCTGCTCCTCGATGGCGATGGACCAGCTCTCGCACGTCGACGCCTCGGTCACGGGCGCGCGCATCAGGAACGCGCGCGACTCCTACGTCCAAAGCTCGTCAGTTCACGATTCATACAGCAGCAGTGTCCTTAGAGTAAAAGGCGGCCGCACCGTGGCGATCTCCAGGTAGTAGTGCTCCGAGCCGAGCTCCACCGAAGCGTAGGGCGCCTCGTCCTCGGGCATGGCGCGCACGGACGTGATGGCCGCCAGCGGCAGCTGCGCGCACGGATTCTCGTTAGTCCGTCGCCTTTCCAGAAACTGAAGCGCATGACTCAAACGGAGCATACGTAGCCGCGCTCCTCGCCCAGCAGCTCGAAGTCGGTGGCCTTGCGGAAGTAGTGCAGCGCCTCGGGCGTGAGCAGGAACAGCCGCGAGGCCCAGCCCGCGCGCACGGCGCCGTCGCGCCGCTTCTCCAGCTGCCCGCAGAAGAGCACGCGCCCGTACACGCCGAGCTCCAGCTCCGCCATCTTCAACCTGCGGCCTGAGATCTTTGGCTCGAGGCCGCAACCGCAGCCGGCTCCAGCAGCGAGGGCGCCTCCAGGCTGGTCAGCGGCGCTGTAGCGGCAGCAGCAGCGAGCGGTAGTGGCGAGCCGAGCGGCGAGCGACGCGTCGACGTGGCCGGATCACCGTCGCCGGATGCGAACTGCGACGACCGGGCGACGCCGCTTTGCTGCGCGAAACCTTTGCAATAGTGCCGCTTCCCCCCCGCTTTAGTGCGATTTTCTCCCCTTGAAGGGAGAAAGGCACGCATACTCGATCGCGCCGTCACCACGCCGCTCGTGCGACTCGGAGCCCGCTAGAGCCATGCTGTTCCTGGAGGCGGAGAACAAGATCATCAAGGAGGTGCTGACGGGCCGCCTGGGCGAGAGGTGCGTGGCCGCCTGCGCTCGCGTTCGCTGCGCTGAGAGCCCGAGGTGACACCGTCGACTGCCGCAGCGCGCCGCGGCCCGTGCAGCCGCTGGAGATCCGGCTGTGCGACTTCGACGGTACCTCAGCGTGGCGCCTGGATATGAGCGATGAGCGATGGGGGACTCACGCGGAGCGCTGCAGACGTGCAGTACGACCTGTCGATCGCCGACGGCACGCTGACCGTGTCGCTCTCGTACCCGCCGTACAAGAGCATCGAGGGGTGAGCATCGAGGGGCGGCGGCTGTGAAGCGCTGGGGCTCACCGAGTTGCGAGCAGGCTTGGCGTCCACCAGATGTTCAGCGCCACGTACCCGGAGTTCAAGGTGGTGGCCCCCAAGGCCGGTTTCGACCTCTCGCTGCAGGTCGGCGTGGACGTCATCACGCCCGTGAATGCCGGTGCGCTGCTGCGGTTTAAATACGCGGCTGCGGTTCAATGGCTGGGCTCACAACGTGCTGTTGGTGTCCACAGCGTCGTTCATCGACCGCATCGCGCTGCTCAAGCGCAACATCCTTGGCGCGCCGTTCGAGCAGTTCGTCCCATTCGCTTTCTTGCTGTGGCAAGCGTCAAGCTCACACATTCCTTCCCCTCCTGCCCATTAGGTGCTTCTCGGCGCTGTCGAGCGGCACGGGCAGCTCGCTTGGCGCCGTGCAGATCCCGTACCGCCGCAACGAGACCATGTACGTGCTACCGCAGGCCGACCGCATCGTGATCGTCTACTCGATCTGCTTCGAGGACAAGACGGACCAGGCGGTCGCGCGCGTCTTCCTGCAAGAGTTTGTGGACACGCGCCGCTCGGTCAACAACGCGCCGCCTGTGGCGTTCAGCAAGGACCCTCCGCTCGAACTGCGTGGCGCCCCCGGTCTGCGCAACTCGTCCGACCTAGTGGGCTACCTCAGCCTCGCGATCTTCCCGTCCCACGTCGACACCCCCGAGAAGCGCGTCAAGGCCGCCACACTCGTGCAGAGCCTGCGCAACTACCTCAACTACCACATCAAGGCCTCCAAGACGTACCTCCACATCCGCATGCGCAAGCGCGTCGACCTGTTGCTCCAAGGTTCGTTTGCCAATCTCGTAGGTACGCTAATCGCCAAATGCTGATGTGGTGACGGTTGCGATACAGTGCTGAACCGCGCTCGCCCGGAGAAGGACCCGTCCAAGACGAGCAAGAAGACCATCACGGGCCGCACGTTCGCTCGCGCGTAGATTCCCCGCGCCACCGGGTTTTGATCAGTAGAGCTGCACTCAGTTTCGCCTCTCTCAAGACCACCCCATCTATCCCATAAACAATCCGGCGCTTCATCGGGCTCGCTGCCGTGTCAGAGGTGCACAAGCTGACCTGTGGCACCACTCCCCTCACGTAAATGCAGGAATGTTCACACCTATGAACGCGAGGCTTCTGGTGACTGTGAAATGACATCCCTGCACAGCTACAAGTTGCGTGATGTGTTCATGGCATTCCCCCTCGATGATTCAGATCTGCCATGCATTTTGCGAGTCCCAAGACAACATACCGCCAACTCTCCATTTTGAACCTTTTCTGCGGCCATCATCAGTAGGAACGCCACCACCTATTACAACAACCGCCATGTTGCTCCGCGCGCTGCGTCGCTCGCCTGCTCCTCGCCGCTGCTTGTCGCGCGCTCTGTCGGCCGCCGCCGATCCGCCGGCGCCCCAGCCCAAGCAGCAGTCGCAGCAGCAGCTGCAGACGACGTGGGCGTCGGTGGTGGTGGGCGAGATCCTGCGGTTCCACGCGCACCCGGCGGCCGACCGGCTCAACGTGTGCCTCGTGGACGTGGGCGACCGCGAGAACCCGCTGCAGATCATCTGCGGGGCTCCGAACGTGCGCGAGGGTGCGCGCGTGCCCGTGGCGACCGTCGGCACGCGCCTGGCGCTCGCGGACCCTGCGAGCGGCGAGACGTGCGTGCGGTTTGCGATCCCATCGCCATAGTTTGAGGTTTGAGATTGGATGGCTCACCTGGCTCTGCGTGGACGACGGACAGCAAGCTGCTCAAGATCAAAAAGTCCAAGCTGCGCGGCGAGCTGTCGCAGGGCATGATCTGCTCCGAGGCCGAGCTGGGCCTCGCGGACAGCAGCGACGGCATCCTCATCCTGGAGGACGAGGCGCCGGTGGGCTCGCGCGTGGACGCGTGGCCGCCCGTTGGAGCGCGGCTCCAACAAGTCGAGGCGAAGCAGAGGGGAAAGGCAGAGATCACGGCCGGGGAACCCGCGGACGGAGACTACAGCTGCCACATCTAAGCCAAGGACACCCCAGCAGATATCTTTCACCAACACTACTAGAGGCAGCGCTCGAGTCTCGAGACGAGATCAAATCCAATCAGCTTTGCCTTCTACGAAGACGCTGTCATTTCACTCTAACTGGAATGAGAGCACAATCGTCCGCTCACTTCCAGTCCATTTGTCTTCGTGCTTGCGCGAAATCACAGTACGAGCTGCGTCAACCAGTGCAATTTCAGGGAAAGGGAGTGGTCGTATTCAACCAACTCCAGTTTGGAGTTGGCGCCGTCGACGAAAGCTCGAGCAGAAGGGTTGATCGCTTATCGTGGTGACACTATCGATTTCGACCCAAGTCGTCGCCAAGCACCGTCTGGGTGTCGCTGTTGTCGGCACAGACATTATCGAGATCATAAAGGCCGATGAGATCGCGAAGTGAAGGCACTGGTGGCTGATAAACAGAAGCCAGAGGTCTCTCTTGTGGCATCACGGATTACTCTTTACCTCGGCAAGATAGATGGCCAGCTATGGCTCAGAGAAGGTGATACTGAGCTTGAGGCGCCACAACATAAGCAACCCGACGTCAGGTCTCCGTACTTGACGGCACCTTTGGCGGCCACGACAAAGATCCAGGACATTGTCGATGATAACACTCCTCGGGTAGGTATAATTCATTTGCTTGCAGTGCTGCTGATGAACGCAAAGTGGGGACCACCGCACAGCGACGACTCAGGGTCTGTGCTGAGGCGACAAGCACATACACTTAAGTAGGTTCGCTCACCTGAGCCGTGCCCACAGCTGCCATTTGAGAAGTCCCTGTTTCTCCGCATCCCGCCCAGATACGCGGCTGGAGCCGAGCCTGGATATCTGTATTTTAATCGCGAGTTGCTAATCTTCGAAGAATAATTGAATGAGATTGCTCGAGATTCCGTCAATGCACCAGCGGTTCTCTGGATATCAGGGTTTCCAGGAACAGGAAAGTCGTGGGCAGCGTACGCTTTTGCTTGTGGTAAGATTGATCGCTCAAAGTTGAACGTGCTGTGGATTCATTTGAGCCGATTCTACAACTAGTTCTTCTGTGTAAAGTATGAGGGAGCCACCAAGTCGACTTACGATAGTTGGCACAGCGATCTAGCCCGTTCTGACATGATGGAGAGTCTTCTTGGGTCGGTTTAGAGTGCGGGTGGGTTGTTTTATCGAAAGCTAGAGTATTGGCAAGATCGTGACAGAACTCACCGTCGACTTGTGTGTGTGACATCATTTGACAAAGAGTTGAGGGAGATATCACTCCCACTGGGGCCAGATAATGTACAATTCCTTCGCGGCAAAATAGAGATACGGTGAATGAACGCAAAATGCCATTTCGACTCGCGTCCTGGTGCCTTGAAGAGTTTTATGGAGGCTGTGGAAAACGATGAGTTCTTCGAGTCGGTAAAAGCTGCTTTTGCCGTTGGCGAAGTTCTAAGTATTGCTGTCCGGAGGGATATGGTGTTGAGCAGATTTTATGTCAGCGGCCGAAGTGCACGAGCAATGTTCATCATGGGCGACAGAAAATCAAAACGATTGAAAACAAGCGCACTGGAGCACTCTCCAGGCATTCGCTTGTTTTTTTTCATGGCGTCGTTGGTGAACGTTCGATGATAGTCAACAACCTGTTGGCTCGCTACGATTGGGAAAGAACGAACGATCGAGCCGATTTTGACAAAGTCATCGTTAGTTCGTACGCAATGAAGTTGATTACCAAAACACTTGTGCCCGACGAATATATTGATGTGGCGAAGAAGCTTCTTCTGAATCCATCTATGGACGGCTATTTGTTTGAAGACTGGGTGATCGCATCGCTTCGCGAAAATGCCATTCTCTGTGCGTTTCAACGGAGAACTTTTTCTTGGACAAGTGCGCCGTGTACTACTTTGACGCTGATAAGGATGTTCCTTTTCAAGCATGGGATCATCAACGTGAATCAATGAAGATCGTCAACCAGTTGCTCGTGCCGGAAAAGTACAACCAAGCTGGCTATGACGCATCTACGAATCGAAAGAGGAACCTTGCCAGCGGAAGCGGGAGCGAAAGTGACTGCGCCGCTGTCTACATCTGAACAACCCGTCCTTGGGTGTCTCCAAATCACTTGCGCGAGCAAAAAAGACTCCTTCGACAGGGAGCAGCTTTGGAAATCGCTACGTATGCTGATGATAAAATACTCCGTCATCAGCAACATTGAGTTGTGGTATATTGTGGCAAGTGCGCGATTGATGGCATTCAAGACTCCGACAAATATTCTGAATTCCTTTGAAGTCAACAAGTCGCCGAGTGAATTCTCGAATGGGTATCATGCTTGTCTGGATGACGATGAACACGTGTGCCCCACAGGAAATTTCAAGAAGGCTCGTGTTCGCGTTGTTGGTGTGGACTACGAGATTCCAAGTTGGCAAGGAATATAGGCACCCACAATGTGAGCTTTTTTAAGCAGCCCCAAGATCCCGCGGGAGAGTGATGGGGATCCTGCTCAACCGGATCAATGGTTCGTTAATTGGGCGTGTGCAGTGGGCCACCGTCGACCCTTATAGCTGGATGATTGTAGTCGATCTCGTTGTCTCCACTATCATGATGGTGTTTTCATTAGCAGTGATGAGCAACTCCGACATTTGTTGACGCCCGACTTCGCTTTTTGGCTGTAAGCGGTGATGAGATTTCTTTTCTTTTCTAACATGTCCGAGCAAAGTCCACATGACGGTACGCTTTTCTTGTGACTCGTAAGCTTTAGTTGAAGGTCGACGAATGCAGGCTCGTTGGCTCACAAGCAAGATTGCTCATCTCACAGCAATAGAAAAAGCAATCGAAAAGCGACAGACTCCTGCGACCGAAAAGCTCTACTGTGGTATTCCAGGGTAAATGAAGAAATGAAAATGCAGGAACAAAACTGGGTGACGCACGGTCGGGGATGTTTGACTCGCGCGCTTGGGCGATGCGCAGAGCTGAGGGTTCAGAAGCCGAAAATAGGAGCGGCCGACCTACGGGCCATGCAGAGCGATGGTAGAAATACACGACGACAAGCTAGCACACCAAACGACGAGCGCGGTCCAGTGGAACGCACTCGTCCGCCGGCGACCGCCTCGAGCTAGAGCGGCGGACCCGGCGCGGGAGTGGGCGACCACGGGCCTACCGCTTCTGCGGCATGTTGGCGACGCCGTCGAGGAACTCGACCGTCTGGTTGCCGACTGTGACGTGCAGGAAGCCGGTGGGCTGCTTGTTCTCATAAATAGACAGCTCGATGGGCGTGGGCATGCCGGGCGCGACGAGCAGCATCTCGGGCGTGGCCGGCTCGGGCGGCGGCGGCTGCGGGTACATCTTGTACATGCCTGGCAGGCCGTTGTTGCCGTACATGGGCGAGGCCACGTGTCGCAGCGCGCCGGCGCCCACATACATCTGCTTCATGCCTGCGAGCCCCACGGGCGGCGGCGTGGCCAGCGAGAAGCCCGAGGGCCCGAGCCCCGCGGCCGCGCGCGTGGGTGGCGTCGAGGGCAGCGGCGCGCTCTCGTACGCGCTGTAGCGCAGCTGCATCTGGATCTGCACGCCCGGATCCATGTTGGTCGTGTAGTGCGTGTGCGCGTGCGTCGAGAACGGCAGCCGCGAGGGCGACCCGCGGTAGATGGTGGCCATGCTGCCGGTTTAACTGGCGGTTGGGCTGGCTGCTCGGCTGTCGGGGGCTGTAGCGCGCGATCTGCTGGGGGCTTCGGGCTCGAACCGGGCTCGATCGATAGCGGAGAGCGGCGCGCAGCTGCTGGGGACGCTCGGGGGCGGCGGAGCGGCGGAAAACGAGCGCTGGGGCCCGCGCGAGTCGCGGCGGGGGCTGCACTTGGTCGCTTGCGTTTCGGGGAATGAGGCCGAATGGCGAGCCCAGGCAAGCCTGGCCGTTCGCCTATTTACGTAAACCGGTTTTTTCCTTCTTTTTTTAGAATCAAACATTCCGCCAATCAGCGGCGCGGACCTGCCACTTGCGCGTCCCTGATTGGCCAATGGTGTGTTGGGTAATGCCGGAATGACGGCCGCACTCTGAGATGGCGGATCGCGTGCTGATGATGGCGCCGACCCTGGTGATGGCGCCTCCATGGGATCCGCCAGCATGGGACGTACAGAAGCGCGGTAGAGTACAGTTGAGTAACCGCAGCGGTCGCTAGAGCCCGAGGTCGTTGGGGTGGCGGCCCTGAGCCCGTCGGACTCGGCGCTGGGCACGTCGTTGATGCAGGTGAAGCGCGCGGCCATGACCATGAGCCCGTGCGCGTCGAAGGCCCAGTTCCCGTCGCCGTAGGAGCGTGTTCACTGGTCACGCTCGGCGTCCAGCCTCTCGTAGGCGAAGCGCACAGCGATGCGGCTGCCCCCGAACGCGAGCAGCTCCTTCACCAGCCGGTGCTGCCCGCTTTCAGTTGAGCACAAGACATTGCGCCACTGGTTGCACGCAGAGTACGTGAGCATCGCTGGCTGTCCGAAGAGTACACGAGCACCAGTCGCACGAGTTCCACGCGTCCTCGGCCGCCTGCGTCTATAGCTAGCGTGACCCACACCCGTGCAGCGAATGGCTGGGGTGACTCGCAGCGCCATCTAAAGCCTTCATCTTCGGGCGACGAGCTCTCGATCCGATCCAGCGCCTCGAAGACTGGCGAACTGTCCTTCAAAATGAGATCAAAGTATTTGTATTTTGCGAGAATCGTACGCCTATAGACATCTTGATTCTACTATGACTCTCATTTTTTTTACACTTGGTTTCACTATTCAAGCAGGAGTGATGGTCACGTAAGGCTAATGCTTTTTGGTTAGGTTTTATGACGAATAGTGTCAGGTGGGTACGCTTTCGGGAGGTTTTTGTCGGCCTGAGGTTTTTCGGCGCATCAGGAGGGAGGGAGGCAAGCGCGCGTACTTTCTCGCGGGCTCGAGGCGGCGACGGTCGACTGCGTCGAGAGCGTCGAGAGCGTGTCCAAGCGCGGCTCGAGGCGGCTCCGTCGGCTCCATTTGGCTCCATCGGCTCCGTAGGCCTTCGAGCGTCGACTTCGAGCGACTGCGAGCGCCTGTGAGCGCCTGTGAGCGACTGGCGACCGGATTGAAGGGGAGAGGCCCGCCCCACGACGACCATAGCGCCCTCCAGCACGACCGGCAGCTTCTCGAAGCGCACGCCGGCCGCCGCGTCCGCCATGCTCAACCGCTTCTCGAGCGCCGTGCAGAGCGCCGTGCAGAGCGCCTCGGCATCGGTGCAGGGCATGCTCGGCGAGGAGTTCTCCAAGCACTACGAGACTCCCAAGGACGCGACGGCCTCGGGCGGCCACGAGCTCTCGTGGAAAATCTTCCCGGCTGTCTCCAAGAAGAACGGCCAGGAGGTCAGCGTGTTCGTGTTTGACAAGGACGACCTCAAGAAGCTCAAGAACAAGGAGGCCCACGAGCGCATCCTCGAGGTGCTGCGCCACGACATGAAGACGCTGCGCCTGCTGCGCCACCCGCACGTGCTCAAGGTCGAGGAGGTCTTCGAGGAGAGCCGCCGCTCGCTCAGCTTCGTCACCGAGCGCGTCGTGTGCTCGCTCGCGAACGCCAACAAGAACTTCACCAACGTCGCCAACGTCACGCCCGAGGTGCTTGAGATCGGACTCACCGAGTTCGAGATTGCGTGCGGGCTCATGCACGTCGGCGAGGCGCTCAGCTTCTTGCATCGTGAAGGACGCCGCGTGCACCTGAACATCGGCCCGCACAGCATATTTATTACGCCCAAGGGCGAGTGGAAGCTAGGAGGCATGAGCTTCTGTCGCGTCGTCGAGCCCGGACAGACGTCCCGCAGCGAGTACTACGGGTATGAAGGCGCGCGTGCGAGTGAGCCCGGTGGCAGCTGGGAGCCTCCGCTCGAGTACTGCGCGCCAGAGGTGGTAACGGAGCCTCGCCAGTTCAACAGCGGGGCCGATATGTTCTCGCTCGGTCTGCTCGTGTACGAGCTATTCGTGCCTGCTCGGGCTGATGGTGGCAGAAACCCCGTTCTCGACGTCCGGGACGCCAACACAATGACACACGGGTACAAGGTGCAGTCACTTCACCCAATTGCATTCCCATCGTCGGTGCCGGTGCCTCTGCAGAACACGATCCGCTCGCTTCTGGACTTGGACCCAGCCAAGCGGCTTGAGCCGCGTGCGTTTTTGGCCTCTCCATTCTTCGACTCGGGCCCGATCAAGACGCTGCGCACGCTTCAGAGCCTCGTAGAGCAGGACCCGGCCTCACAGGCAAAATTCCTGACAACACTTCCTGCCGAGATTGACGGGTTTTCGCCTCGAGTGCTACGTGACATGGTCATCCCAGGGCTCCAGTCGGTTGTTATTAACAAGGCTGTTGCGCCTTTTGTTATCACTCCGCTGCTCAAGATTGTGGGGAAGGTCGACAAGATCACATTCTCGAACTCGATTGCTCCTATGATGATCCCTCTGCTTGCGATCACGGAACCAGTGCAGTGTATGCTCATGTTTGTGTCCGAGCTGGAGACATTAGTACCCAAGGCTGAAGATGGCTACATTCGCGATCACATTGTTCCGATGCTGTGCCGTGCGCTCGATAGTACAGTGCCCGAGATCCTTGACACTGTCTTAAACAAGATTGTTGATCAAGCGAGTCTGTTTGAGTACCGAATTCTGAAACAAGTGATCCTCCCGCGAGTCAACAAGCTGATCCTGCAGCCACCGCAGATGTCAGTGCGTGTGAACGCGCTATTGTGGTTGGCAAAGTCGTTCCACGTGTTCGACAAGGACTTGCTGATCGAGAGCGTGTTGCCAACGCTTGCTCAGACGTTGCAGACTGACAAGACACCGGCTGTGTGCATGTGCATTCTTGGTTGCTACGACAACTTGGGCAAGCACCTTGGCCCTGAGTTCATTGCGAAGCTGATCTTACCAGCAGTTTCCCCATTGCTATGGGAGCAGACACTTAACAACGCGCAATTCGACGTTGTGTGTGAAAAACTGCAAGACATGATCAAAGCTGTCATCATGGAGAGGGACAAGGGCTTTAATGCGGACAGCTCAGTAAAGTCGGTGACAACCGGTATCACGGCTGCATCTGGTATGACTGATGCTGTGCGCGCTGCTGAAGCATCTCGTGAGAAGGCAACGGGCGTTGCAGCTGCAAACAAGCTGTTGTCAGAAGAGTATGTGCCGCCAAAGAAGGACGCTGACATCCGCAGAGATAGTGGGTCTCCGAAGCAGCCCGCGCCGTATTCGGACGACCCGTTCTACTTGGGAAGCAGCAATTCGTCGTCGTCTTCTCGGCGCACTCAGAGCAGCGCTGTTCTTGATCACCAGCGTAGCAGTGAGGCTCGAGATTCAACTTCAGACCGCTCCGAGACGTTCTCATCTCGGCGACGTGCAGCAAAGAAGAGTGGATCGCGTACAAGTCGTCGTGCTGGCGCACACAAGGAAGAAACCGGCAACGCCAACTTGCTGGACATTCCGTCGGCGCAGGTACGAATATGATGAATCCTTGTATTCTTCGCATGTCAGTAACCTTATGTATCTTTGTTGGCGGACTAGCCCGGTGCATCAGGAGGCCTTTTGGATACGAGCGGTTTGATGTCGAGTCTGGCAGCGGCGCCTGGGTCAACTGGCGGTGGCGCTAGTAGCGGAATGTTCAACGGGATGAGTATGGGTGGCAGCTCAACGGCGATGGTGACGTCTTCTTTCTCGACGCAACCTGCTATGTCGTACCCGAATGCGCCAATGCAGCAACAGCAGCAGCCTATGATGGGCGGCGGAGGGTATGGCGGCCAGGCTCCAGGGATGATGAACCAGCAGTACAACCAGAATATGATGCAGATGACGCCATATGGGCTGCAACAGCAGCAACAGGCGCCTATGAACAACGGCGGGTACGGGCAGCAGGGCGGAATGAATGGTGGCATGATGGGCGGCGGGGGAATGGCTGGGCCGGGTCAAATGCTGCAGATTCAGGCAGGTCCAGGGTACCAGCAACAAAACACGTCGAGCGATCCCTTTAGCGCCTTCGACGGCCTGTAAACCGTGATGTGGGAGGAGATTAGCGAACCTCGAAGGACGAAGAGTGCCCATGGCTCGTAGATAAAGAGATTTGTTGTGCAATTTCAAAGTCAATAGTGTGCGCTCGCACTTCTTTCCCCACAACGTTGTGCCGAGATGATAGAACAGCCGTAGCAGGCGTCAAAACACTCGCTCATAGGCATCAAGCACACAAGTCGCCAATGTGCTGCGTCTGAGCCGTCACGTAAAATGTGTTCTCGCCTTTGCACCGACACCGTGCGAATCACGAACTCCAAAAGCGTAATGCCGCGGCCGGCGGCGCCGTGTTCGGCGTGGCGGCGAGGGCGCCATCGTGAGTCACAGCTTACCCCCCACAATGGGAGGCCGAATATGTCACGAACTCCAAATACGAAAACTTGTTTGATCTTCCTTACTCCCGATTCCTACACATCAACCTCGATTTACCCGTCATGATTACGGTTTAGTCTCATCGCTCTTCTGCTTCACGTCCACAAAGTCCATGACTTCTTCCGCTTCCTGAAGCTGCGGTTTTTCAATTGCCATTTGCACTCCTTCTTTGAGCTCACCGCGCTCTGGGGCACTTGTAATGGTCTTCTTCTGTGCCTCACCGAAAGGTGTCGACTGCCACAGCTGCTCAAACTCATCGGGCGAACCGCTTGAGCACTCGCTCACGTGCATGCCAGCGTCTTCTTTGCTCTGCTTGCTCCACACGGTGCGGAGCTTCTTCCCTTCGATCTGTCGCTCGTGGACGGCTTTGAGACGGCCGGTCGAATCCTCGTAGCGACGACGCGTACTCACGACGCGGCGGCCCTTGTCGTCCACCACTGATGAGTTGCTGAACGAGTATGACGAGAAGGCTCGATCGTGACTGCCGTCCGCATTTGCTCCATCGTTGCCAGTTGATGTATTGTGCTGCGTGGCAGGCAGGCGCTCGCACGCTATCACCGGCAAGTCTCGGAAGAAGTCGTCGTCGTCGTCGATGGTGCTAGGAGCTGCCAGCATCTCGTCCCGGAACGGGAACTGCGAGCGTCGCATGCGATCGTGCATGAGCTCCAGGTCCATCATGCTCTGCTCCAGCGATGGCATGGGGTACCAGAAGCGCGGGCGAACGAGGTCCCATGGGCTGCTGAACATCTTGAGGTCCTTGAGGCTGACTGTGAGCTTGGTCGCTTGGTGGTCGCTTGGTGGTCGCTTGATCTGCGCGGTTCCTGGCAAATTGCCAACTGAACCCTCGAAGGGATGGCAAGTTGAAGCAATCTGTGACATGATATCCATAGTGAACGCAAGATGTTTGACTTTCTAGAATCGATTCTCGAATTTTGAGAAAGTTCTCACTTGCAGCGTGCCTCGCCATGACGCCACTAGCGCTCCTTGGGCGTGTCTACAAGTACTGCAGGTCGTCCTCGTCGACCTGGAAGCAGCCAGACTGGGCCACCTGGGCGTACCACTTGGCGGCCGAGCGCGGAGTTCGGGCGAGCTCCCAGCTCTCGGCCGCGAACTCGTCCACGTCGCCGGTGGTGGCCGTCCAGTTGACGTGGTACATGCCGAAGCGAGGCGCGTAGTTGGTCCACTCGAAGTCGTCGAGCAGCGACCAGACCGTGTAGCCGACGACCGAGATGCTGTGCTCGTAGATGGCCTGGTGCACCTGCTCGAGGTGCGTGCGGTAGTACCACAGCTGGTCCTGGTTGTCGATGGTCTCGTTGCCGCACCACCCGTTCTCGGTCAGGAGCACGTCGGCCGTTGGGTCGTGGCTCGACAGGAACTGGATGGCCTCCAGGTAGCCCTTCGGGTACCCGGAGCTCGTTGAGCAGCTCGTGGGGTCCGCGAGGCTTCCGGACGCCATGCGAGCGCCCGCAGCAGCCTGCGAGCCGTCAACGCCGAGGTCCGTCTCCCACCCGAGCGTGAGTGACGAGCAGTTGACGGTGGAGGCCATCGAGTCGCAGTCTGTCGTGGAGTAGCTCGTGTAATAGTTGAGCATGAGCAGGTCGTAGGACCGGCGCAGCTGCTCGCTCTGGGCTCGCGTGAAGTTGGGCAGGCGGTCGCCGACGCGCTCCTGCATAACGGCAGGGTACTCTCCAGCTGTGATGGGGCTGAGGAACCAGCCGAGGTAGAACTGGTTCTTGCGCTCGGCGGCAGCCACGTCTTCAGCCGAGCTCGGGTCCAGCGGGATGCCCCAGTCCACGTTGAGGACGATGCCGATCTTCGCGTCGCGAGCTACTGGCCGCGTCTCGTCGTCGACCACGTCGCCTTCGCGCAGTGCACGGAAGGTGTCGACGGCTGCTGCGTGGGCCAGCAGCATGTTGTGACCCGCGTCGTAAGCGTTGGTAGTCGAGTTGCCGAGCTGCGGCGGGCCGTAACCGTATGCGTAGCCTGTGAGCAGATGCGATGCCGGCTCGTTGAACGTCGTCCAGTGCTTGACCTTGCGGCCGAACTCGCGGAAAAGCAGCGTCGCGTACTCGTTGAAGTGCTCGGCCATGCCGCTGTTGAGCCAGCCCGGTGGATCGAGCGTGTCCTGCAGCGGGGCAGGTAGATCCCAATGATAGACCGTCAAAATGGGCTCGATACCGTTTGCGAGCAGCTCGTCGATGAGGTCGTGGTAGAACGCCAGACCGTCAGCGTTCGCCTCCATGTGACTCGAGGTTGAGTTCCATGCCATCGCCCGCGTCCACGCAATCGAAAAGCGGAACGAGTCGAGGCCGTCCGCCGCCATGAGCGCCACGTCCGACTTGTACCGGTGGAAGAAATCGGCCGCCACATTTGCGCATGGCACGCCGTTGTCACCTCGGCAGAACTCGTCCCAGATGCTGTACGTCTTGCCCGACGCGTTGAACGCGCCTTCGATCTGGTACGCAGACGATGCTGCACCAAAGAGGAAGTCCGGAGAGAAGCAGAATGTCCGAGCCGTCGAGTTTGCGCTGGGCGACGCCGTGGAGACGCCACCGAGCACTGCGAATGTTGCAAGGGTCGAGAATAGGCGCATGTTCGTGAGCTGGAGTCAGCAAATTGAAAAGTGAGTCGATGGGAAGTGAAGGCGCCGCGCACACGATAGGCAATGAGCGCACAATGACACTTAACTATGATCACCAGGACATGAATGACTAAGATTCTTGGTCCCAGAGTAAATGGCTCAGCTAGCACTGAGCGTATCGAGTGACACATCGTAAGCGGTCATCGGATACACCACCAACCGATGACTGCCGTAGGCCTCGGCCACAAAGTCATCGACAGCCGAACGATGACAACTCAAAATCGCAAGCTCAGAACCCCTCGGCATGCGATCTCCTGTCAAATCGAATGGCTTCAATCGCTCGCTTTGTATCTGGTCATTCTCGATGATCAATGAAAGCCCTATGGTTGCCTTCGACGACTTCAACCTGCTCGGGCATAAACTTCAAATTCGCTTCGACCTGGTCGAGCATAAACTTCAACTTTCACCTTTTTGTGCTCGCGCGGGAAGCCCTTCCCGATCGCACAGGAACGCCTCAAAAGATGTTGCTTGTCGTCACACTTTACTGCAATCGAATGAGCGGCATCGCTGGAGAACCATGCTGCAGCAGCTTCGGGGCAACATCGCTGCTGTGTGATGCCCGCTAACTTTGGCAATTCGTTTGCCTCCCGTCAGCATTTAGTCAGGATTGACAGCGTTTGTCGACCGCTCAGAGGGATTGAGATATCTATGATCTGATCTAATCCTCCAGGGCGGTCAAATTGTTTTCAGCATGTGTAGTGTGCCAATTCGACCGCAGTCTTTGCGCTCCCTATCTTTGCCTGTACAGCAATGGATTCCCATAGTGTTGGCGAAGTGCGTTAGCTCGCCATTCACCATTCAGCCTTGCCCTTGCCAAAGGCAAAGATTGGCTCGCTGTACGGGCTGTACTCTTGATGTCACCCTTGTACTAGGAAGTTACTGCCTGACGGCATATGTAAGCACTACGTTTCCTACACCTCGACGCCTGTGCTTGGCCCCTGAAGACGCAGCAGTGCTGCGTCAAGCAACTCCCTTACTACCGGCTTCTCCTTTTTTGCTCTGAGAAGAACCGGCGGCCATCGGCGCTCCCGAAGGAGTCGTCCCTTTCCTCTTTCAAGGTCGGAACCACCCTCCATGCGGCAAAGCCTACGTGCTAGTGGATGGGCTGAGAATTCATGACTTGGGAAGTTGTTTGTTGGTGAAGCTGCGCGTGTGGTCGCTAGTAAGCGCTCAAACACGCCCTTGGCTCGAAGATGCACGACCTGTCGGATAAACTAAGGACGCTCAGGATCTTTATCTATTGAAGTTCACGATTCTAGGTCGTTGCTAGCCGTAGAGCATAGTCGAGCGCTTCGATCCGGTTGCGCAGCTCGTGGATGATGATCTTGTTGGCGCCAACGTCCCCGCAATGGTGATGCACGCAGCCTCGCAGAACAGGCGAAGCAGTACTCCCACAGCAGTACTTGGCATAGTCGTTTCTTGCTGGTCTAGAGCACGCCGTGAACCTCTCGGGCCCTGCAATTCCTCTACCACTGCCACTCGCGTGCGCACAGCGTAGCCACGCATGGAAGCTACCTCGACTGGTTCGTTGTTCGCCATACTCCTTCGTTGCCGATCATCTAGCCGCAGCCTTGAAAATAAAAAACACTGGTAGTGCCGCGTCGAAGGGTCTGGTGGCTTGCTGCTGCGTGGCCCCGGGTCGTGAGCCGGG
>JAASGX010000414.1:0-22559 GCA_023334415.1 Phytopythium chamaehyphon | reverse complement strand
GGGGGGGGGGGGGGGGGGGGGGGGGGGGGGGGGGGGGGGGGGGGGGCCATGGACTCATTGCACCTGCAGGCGGTCGAGGGTGTGGCGTACCTGCACAAGAGCGGCGTGATCCACCGGGACCTGAAGCTGGCCAACCTGCTGCTCACGCACGGGGTGAGCTCAAGATCTCGGACTTTGGGCTCGCCACGTTCATCGGAGACGGAAACCGCACCATCTGCGGCACGCCCAACTTCGTCGAGCCCGAGGTGCTGCAGGCTGGGAAGGACAGCGAGGGCGAGGACGCGTCGTACACGACGGTCGTCGACCTGTGATCGCTCGGGTGCATCCTACACTGCCTGCTGTTCAGCCGCGCGCCCGCGAAGTCAGGTGAGAACGCGTGAGTCCGTAGCTGAACGACAACGGGCTCTGATGTGCTGTCTGGTGGCAATGAGACACAAGAGAATGTGGCCAACGCGGCAGACGACGGTCTGAGCTTCCCGCCGGGGTTCTCTGCGTCGGCAGGCTACCTGATCAAGCGGTTGCTCACACCGGTAAGTCCCCTGCGGACTGCACTAGCTCGAGCACCACGTGACTAACTTCTCGAACAACAGGACCCAAGTCGGCGCCCTTCAGCCCAGCAGATCTTGCTCCTCCCATGGCTAAAGTCTCGGGCTTCAAGGTCAACGGTTGGCAAGACAGCGACGGCAACGGGGAAATCCTCCAAGACGTCACCTGTGGCCGCTCAAGTGGACTTTGCTCCGTCGCTTTCAAGTGCCAGTAACGCATCCACCTTGCCGCCACAAGCTACGGATCCTGACCGTCGAGTAGACCCACAGGATTGGAAGTCACGTGAACGCCCTGACTTCGCTCCAGACACAACTGACAACGACACGGATCCACACATTCGAAGGTGTCCGTGTCCAAAGTCGCTGCCGCGATCGAGAGGTGCAGAGAGCGATATCGACAGCTCGTTCAGTAGTATCAGCAGGATAGACGACGGAGAAGACAGCAAGGGACTCGAGCGATCATTCAGCGGTCTCATCCACCATGTTTGCGGCTGAGAGTGGCCTCGATGATGGCGAGTCCAAGGTTGGCGCAGACAGTACCAACGTGCCTGTAGAAGATGCCGACTCTAGCGACGAAAGCGAGGGCTCATATATACGATCGGTGCCTGCCCCAAGTGTGTCTGTGGCTCTCCACTTTGACGTTAGCATTTGTATGCAGAATCTCATCGGAGACCAACCAATCATCTGTCAACTTCAAGGCACGATGTCAATTCCTGAGGAATTCTCAAAACCATTCGCCCATGAATTCAATGAATGTTGCCCACTTTGCAATTTGCAGCAATGGAGAAGCTTTTCGACCGCCTGCTAGACCCGCGCTGTGCTAATGTGCTTCTGCTTCTGGACTCTAGAGGCGAGATATCACGACACCCAGGCGAGGGGGTGTTGCCGCTGCTCCGAGAGAAGCCTCAGCTCCTTAATTGGAATATCCTCTCGTGGTGGTACAAGCCGTGGATGTTGCCGCTGCTCCGCGAGAACCCTGAACTTCTTAACTGAGGAAGCATCTCATCCTCCTACAAACCATGGATGCGCTCACTCTTCGATGAGAATGTTGACCGAGTTGATTGGTTTCGCGTGTGCTCGTTTGCATCGTACGATAAATTAGACGTTCTACGAGGCTATCCCGAACATTTGGACTGGCAGACGCTGTGCAAGAAGTGTCGAACTTGGATGTCCCCCCTCTTTGAAGAGAATATTGACAAGCTCGACCGGGATCAACTCCTCTCCCATCGCATTCGCAAATCGATTCAGCTTGGCTTGACATGTTACTGCTGTCAAATGTTCATCGCTGCAAGAATACAGATTCCTGGATGGTCCCGGGTCTTCGAGGACGTCTTGATGAGCTTGACTGGAAGGCGCTATCGAAGAAACCAAAAGCGAACATGATTCCACTTTTTCGAGGTTTTCCTGATCGCGTGGACTGGAAGATGGTGTCTCGGCATGCGGATAAGGATGTGCTACCATTGCTTTTTGAATGTCATAGTCACCTCGACTGGACCATTTTGAGTCATCGCAAACTGATCTGGCTGCAACTACTACTGGCTGAGTTTCCGAACAAGGTCGATTGGAAACACCTTACCCAGGATCCGCAGGAGTGGATGTTGCCAGTGATGAAAAGTCACGCCGAGATATTTGGCTGGAAAGCGATCAGCAGAAAACCCGAAAGCTGGATGTTTGCAGTACTCATGCGCCAGGAAAAATATTTAGTCTGGGCCTCGCTGCTTGAGAAACTACTTTCCGATAGCTATTCGGCGAGGTGGATTATCCGTTTATTTCAGGACAATCCATAAAACATTGACTTACAACTGCTGTCAAGAAATCCGCTGTCATGGATGGCTCGTATGGTTGCTGCAGACCCGCATCAAGTTGACTGGATGTTGTGTGAATCACCGAATGAATGGATGAAGTCTCTGTTCAAAGCGAACGTAAATCGTCTGGACTGGGATAAGCTGCGCTCTCACGCGAGTACAGCCGCTGTCAACCCAGAGCACAAGTGGCTGATCGGATTCGTAAAGGAAGCCCCAAGAAAAGATGACCCGAGTTCTGAGGAATCAGGCGTCCAAATGACCTCAAGCGCAGAATGTGCTCAATGCAGTGAGTAGTAGTCAGTAACAAGTAGCGTTGAACGCGCCCTTCCACTTCTCAAACACTGACTTTGAATCACTTGCCTTTCATGATTCTTGCATGGCTGAATATGAGCTTCGCCAAAATAGAACGGTATCTTTGCTTCAACTTGGTCAGCCAGATTTGAATTTGTCAACATTGATGCTTATCCATTGAAGCAAACCTTAGTAGATTGACGCGGCGATGGGCAATGCAGCGGCTGTGCAAGCTGTTTCGGAGAGCGCGCGCCGACGATTACTTCTCCGACAATACAACGCCCAGCCTGACGTGATTGTGAGTCGAGCTGTGTTACAGGCTTTCCAGAGACGTCGATCGATGCTTTCGCCGCGAAAAATTCGAGGCCAAGCTTCTTCTCAGTCCGTGAATTTACCCCTATCTGAGATTTTCGACGTGCTCAGCAACGAGTTCGGAGTCTGTTGCACTCTTGATGAGCTCCCAGCTGCCCTGCGCCAATTTGGATGCAAGTTTGAACCGGCGGCTGATTATGACGATTGGTATTGCATTGAGGCGATCGTGGAGTTTATCTCGCCACGACGAGTACTCCGGCAGGTTTGTCGACCAGTAAAGCCAACTACCAACGAAGAGCGATACGTGGCCAACGGACTGACCATCTGGCAGGCGGCAAAAGCCGACAACTTAGATACGCTAAGCTCAATCTGTTCCCAGCATCCACAAGCGTTTCGATCGCTCGATGCGTTCGAGAACACACCTCTGTACTATGCAAGCCTGTGTGGACGAGAGCGAGCAATTAGCGCGCTCATGGATTTGTACGACCTCGGAAAAGTCGAGATTCCCGCCGATGACCTGCTCCGGTGCGTCACGAACGCTCTCAACCCGCATATTCGGTTGCTGCTGCAGAGGAAGGCAACGCTCGAAGAGGTCCTCGCCCTTAAGGCCAAAGAGAAGGAGGAAGGAGATGAGGAAGAGGGAGGCGGCGCCTGTTTTTTTGGAGAGGAGGAAGACGCCACGTGAGTGAGTTAGTGCACGTAGTATTATCAAGTAAACCTGCCATGGACCGCACACATGAGAGTCTTGCACACGAAGAACGTCTGTCTGGTCCCGCTTCACTTGAGCCGGACGATCCGCTGGCGGTAAAAGTTGTCATGAAGGTGGGTCCCAGCACCAGCAGCGCCACTGCTTCCAGCCTCGCTGTGGGCGAGCAGCGCCGCGCGGTTCCGCTGCTTGAACTCGAGGTGGAGCCTGTAGGTCTTGGCCAAGTACACGCCGGCCGCGTGGCAGACCTTGCGCAGCTCGTCGCTGCCGAGCCGCTCTGCGACGCGCGCCTCCTGCTCGATGATGCGCCTCGCGCGCGCGAAGCGGCCGAGCTGCAGCGCGTTGTAGGCGAGGTTGACGCGGCACTTGCTCTCCAAAATGGGGTCCTGCAGTCCGACCGAGACGGCCATCTGCAGCTTGGCCATGAGCGTGGACCGGTCCAGGTGGCGGCACAGGAAGTGGCCGCCTCCGAGCGTCGAGATGTACGCGTTGGCCGTCACGAGCGCCACGACGCCGTGCACGAGCCGCACGGCGCGCCTGGCCGACGCCCAGCACAGCGGCAGCAGCGGCTCCGGCCGGAAGCTCACGAGCACTACGAGGGCGGGGGCGTCATTAGCTGCACTTTCTTGGCTTGCTTGGCTTGGAGAGACCGTCAGCTGGAGGAAATCGTCGGCCTGGTGCTTCCAGAAGCCCTGGAAGCTCGGGAAGCTCGGGATTTCGGGGTTAGAGAGCGCCGCGAACGCGATCATGAGGTCGAAAGCGCGCTGCGAGTCGAGCGCGAAGCCCTGCGGGGACAGCGCGAAGCAGACGAACTGGAACGCGCCTGGGTCCGCGACCGCAACGCTCAGCCAGCGGCACGACGCGCGCGTGAGCTGGGCGGCCCGCCGCACGCAGCGCAGCGCCCGGCGCTCCTCGCCCGGCGCCTCGAACGGCAGCACGCGGCGCCTGACGCCCACCGCCACCTGCATGTTCACTCGGCTGCTGATTAGAAAGTGCGGCTCCAACACCATGTCCGACATCGGAACCGTTTCCCCCGCATTCCTAGAAGATATTTATTATCAAGGGTTTTATATTTATTTCTAATGTATTAAACTACAGTTGTAGAGCAATATTATTTTATGTGAATATGGAATTATGGAGTGGTTGCAGTTGATCGGAAAATAGCCAGGAAGCGGCCTAAATGGCATGAAGCGTGGGTCGGTGTCGCTGCCGGCGCTCGCGAGACCCGCGGGCGGGTACGCGGCGCAGTTCCGCGCCGAGGCCAAGGCGTCGCTGGTGCAGTGCGACGTGGCGCCGCTGCTCGCGCGCTTCGAGGACGCCGCGCTGTTCCAGAGCGCGCACCGCAAGCCGCTGACGGTCGCGCTCCATGAGCTCACGGACGCCCAGCGCCGGCGCTCGAGCTGTTCCAACGCTAGCGAAGGCGCCGTTAACCCTCCAGCAGCAGCCGTATCGAGTGAAGGAGGAGCTGTTAGCCCCGTGATCCTGCGGCGGCGTGGGAAGGCGAGCAAGCCCCAGCAGCGGCTCAAGCCCGCGCTACTAGCGGCGTCCTCGTCGGCTCTCACAGCTCCAGAAGGCGGTCGTGATGAGGTTCAAGACGCCAAGAAGCAGCTGAAGCTGCCGGCCAGGATCCTGTTCGACGACTCGCGGTGGACGAGGAGCGCCAGGTGCGACTACTGCCAGCTCGCGGGCGGAGACCTCGAGTGCGCGACGTGCGACGTGGTGGCCCACGCGCCCTGCTTCCTCGCGGCCTTCGACGCCAGCGAGCACAAGCAGAAGACGGCGTTCGTGGCCCCCACGCGCTTCTCATGGCTCTGCCGCCACTGCCAGCGAGGGCTGCAGCAGGAGTACGACGCCGCGGCCGCGGCCGCCAGGAGGCAGCAGCTCGCGCAGAGGCGGCAGGTGCTCGGCCGAGCCGTGACGGCCTACCTGCGCATGGCCAAGGATGCGAGGCTGTTCGCGAGGAAGAAGCTCGCCATCGTGCGCATCCAGGCCATCATCCGGGGCAGGCTCGCGCGCTGGCGGTTCGTCAAGATGCAGCGCAACCGGCTGCGGCCGTACACGCTCGAGGCGTTGAGTGTATTCGGCAGAGCGAATGGTGAGGCGAGCAACACTAGCAACAGGCCGACGACAGGGGCGATGGAGGAGCTGAGGCTCGCCAACGGGTTCTCCTGCAACCCGTACCTGTTTGTGACGGTGTGCGACGGCGAGGACGACTCGCTGCAGCACTTCTGCTTCGAGACGAGTCTCCGCAAGGCGCCAGGTATTGCTAGCGGCGGCGAGCTGAGCCTCGCGTGGACTGAGAAGCTCTTCATCCCGGGAATCGACGGCAACGCGAGCCTGGCGTTCACGCTGCTCAGCAAGAATGGGCCCAACAACTTTTTCCTCGGGCAGGCCGTGCTGAGGCTGCTGGACGAGGGCGACTCGGCGTGGCGGGACGGAGCCACGCTCGAGCTCCCTCTTCGCGAGCGCATCGACATTGTCCCCAAGACGGCGCAGAAGCAGCCGCTGCGTCTAGCTCACGCTGTTGGGCCCAATGGTAGCGGTATGTGGGCGTTCTCGCCTGCCAGTCGCCGATTTGCCAGCGACGACGACGACGACTTCGGAGACGATGATAGCAGCGCTCGACTGCGGCTGAGCGTGACGCTGCGGCCGCTGAGCAGCGTGACGTCGCACTGCGGCTACATGGGGCTCAAGACGACGCTCGACGGGTTCCACGCCAACCCGCGGTGGTGCGTGCTCGCCGACAGCGCGCTGCGCGTGTACCGCCACTACAGCGTGACGGTGGCGAGCGAGGTCGTCGACATGGCTCGCGCCAACGACGTGCGGCTCGAGCACGGGCACAACAGCATCGCGAGGCGGAGCGAGAACAAGGAGCACCACAGAAGCAAGGCGGCCGACCGGAGGAGGAGGAGAGAGCCCAACTGCGTCGTCATCGAGCACGTGAGCCGGCTGTTCGTGTTCGAGTGCGAGCACGGCGAGGCCGCGCGCGCGTGGCACAAGAAGCTGCAGGCGGCGCAGCGCCGCGCCGCCGCGGCCACCTCCGAGCCCAACTCATGATCCGAAAGAAGAAGACACCAGCACACAATTCCATCAAGGATTTGATTGATTATAGGTTGGCGAGGAAGCTATCACGCGACGCTGAGCTTAGAGCAGCGGCGTGTAGCGCTGGCGCTGGCGGCGCTCGGCCCACGACTTGGCCGCGAGAACGTTGACGACCACGACGGCGACCACGACGGCCGCCAGCAGGATCGGGTTCGTGCGCTGGGCGGCGTCGGCGACGGCCGAGAAGCTCGTGGTGACGATGTCAGTGACGGCCATGGCGATTGTTGCAGGATTCGACTTGGTTCTGACAAGGAAGATTGACGAATGATGAATAGGAGCTGGAGAAAGGACCGAACGGATACGGATGCAAATCAGCCCCCACAGATTCTGAGAAACACAACCCACGTGTCAGCTGCGCAGGTGCAAATGTCTTGCGGTTTGTATGTGGGATGGAAGGTATTTGCGCCGGGACTCATTGCGGATGACGCACCGATCCGATCCAATCCAATCCGAGCCAACTGTGTAGCTTTCCAGCCTTTGGCTTTGCCATGCCACGGTCGACTCGCGCCACCGCCAGCTCCTCTCTGGGTCAACTTTGCGGCTGTGAGAGATCCTTACGAGGCTGCTTCAGACTTGAACCGCAAGGATGGGGTGTCCGCAATGGGCTGCCAGCAATCGACCTGTTCAAGCCGAGTCGACGTGGAGCGGGCCAATGACTGGCCGGCGATGGTCGCTGACGTGGTCGCGGTCAAGGAATCCTTGTCGATGACGGCTCTAGCGATTGCGGGACGCGAGATAACTGAGATGAGAGCCACGGCTGTTGCTTGGACCTCGAGAGTCGCAAGGATGTTCGATCTTGACAACGACAGGCCACTGCTGCCACAACGTCGAACACTTGCATTCCGGTTGCAGACCAAGCGATCTCGGAATCCGAGTCGGACGACGTGACTTTCAACATTTTGAACTGCACATTTGTCTTTTAGCTGATGGTGTCAGTGCGAGCACAGACTCCCCCTTTTCACACACCTCCAAAATCTCTTGCTCGATCCACATCGTGATCGTCGCGCTTACAGCAGGCGCGTGTACTGGCGACGCACGCGGAACTGCTCGAACGAGCGCGCAGCCACGGCCACGAGAGCCACGACTGCGACCGCCAGCGCAGCCACCGACGTGGCGCTCAGACCTGTGGCGCTCTCGGCCTTGGCGCTCACAGCCGCAACGGCCATCGACACAATGCCGCTGCTGCTCGAGTCGTCCTCGTCCTCCGGCTCAGTAGTGACGATCGTGTAGTCCGGGTCGTCGTCGCGCTTGCTAAAGTGCGTCGCCACGGCGTAGTACGTCGGGTACTTGGGCGGCTCTCCCGAGAACTTGGGCGCGAGCACCACGTTCTGGGTCGCAGGGTACACGATCTCGTCAGCCGAGCGCCAGAACCACCATCCGTCAATCTTGATCGTAGCAGGCTTGATGTTCACGTAGCCGACAGCGCCCCACACGGACGTCGACACGGTGAGCTTCTGAACAGCCTGCACAAGCACCAAGCCAGAGCCCCACACGCTGACGTCCGCCGTCTTGGCGACAATCGAGCCTGCAAGCAGCTGGCCGGCGCCAGAGAGCTCAAGCTTCTCCTTCTCAACCGTGCCGCTAGTCGAGACGCTAAGAGCGCCCGAGCCAAAGACTGACAGCTCCACGATCGACTTGACGGTCACGTCGGCAGTGGATTCAATCACAATAACCCCCGAGCCCGTGACCGAAGCGGAAAGCGAGTCAAGCGAGACTGCCTGAGTAGCAGCGGCCACCGTGCCACTTCCGGCCACATCAATGTCCAGCGACTTGCCGAGCGCCACAACGGCGCCAGTCAAGAACGGCAGCTGGATGGTTCCGCTTCCAGTGACGACGACGTTCAGCGAGCCGAACGACACCTTGCCCGCGAAGCGCGAGGTCACCGGGTGCGCCACGTACAGGTTGGCGTTGCCCACGACCACGAGCGACAGCCGCGAGTTGGCGTACTCATCCTCGTCCTCCTCGTCCTCCTCATCATCATCCGAAGCCGGGAAATCGTGGCGATCGTCGGAAATGGCCAGCACGCGGTCGTCCACGACGACCTCGCCGTCAAACGCCGTCGTGATGGAGCGCAGCGAGCGAGGGTTCAACACGTAGACGGTCGTGAGCAGGTACCCATCAGCCTCGGCGTCCGCGTTGGCCAGGTGCAGCTTGAGCGCGTCCGAGCGGCGCGGGTGCAGCGGGACGGCCTCGATCATGTCGAGCAGCTCGGGCGAGTCGCCCGTCACCACAATCCGGATGTACACCGTGCTGCTCTCCTCCTCTTCATCCTGCTTCTTGTGCTTCTTGTCCTTCTTGCCCTTCTTCTTGCTGCGAGAGCGGCACTCGTCCTCGTAGTCCTCGTCGTCCTCCCAGTCCTCCTCATGCCGGCGCAGCTGCACCGTCGAAAGCCCCGCAAACGAACCACTCCCGCTCCCGCTCCCATTCACAGGCGCCACCGGCGGCGGCAGAATCGGCAGCGGCACCTCCGTCACCGGCACTGGCGGCTCCGTCGTCGGCACAACCGGCGGCTCCGTGTCCACAACTGGAGGCTCCGTGTCCACAACCGGCGGCTCCGTGTCCACAACTGGCGGCTCCGTCTCGACTACTGGCGGCGGAGGGAGCGCGGAGGGGTCGAGCTCGACGAAGACGCGGCCGGGCAGCGCCAGGTAGAGCGTGTCGAGTGCGCAGCCGGAGCTCGCGACGGTCCAGGAGCGCGCGAGCGGCTGGTGCTCGCCCAGGATGTCGTCGGGCGCTGAGGCGGGTGCCGTCTCGATGCGCCACGCGGATTTGAAGCCCGAGGCGAGCGCCGAGGGCGCCAGCGCCAGCGCTACCAGCGCTGATAGCAGCGACGACTTCATGTGGGTGGGCCTTACAGAGTGTCCGCGACGGTTCGACGCTTGTGGGCTTGAAGGGAAATCTGGAAGTGAGCAAGCGGTGGCCATGGGCGGGTGGCAACAAGATTGACAAAAAGATCCGGATAGTAAAACTAAGATCTCAATAGTGAAACGAAGAGTGAAAAATGGTGTGGTAGGTGGCGTGGCGCATGGGGAAATCAGCTGGTCCGCCCTGGCGCATAGTAGAGGCAAGATACCTGCCCTCATTTATGCGCGCGTCGCATGTTTACATGTGCGTCACACCAAACATCCATAAAATGACCTCGTCGCTTGCGATTCGTAGGCTAGCAGAGATCCTCAAGTCTTGACCTAAATGGGCTCGAATGACATGAGTCGTCTGGATTAGACGCTTTCTTGGTAGAATTGCTACCTCCAATTAGTTTAAAATCCTCTAGGATATCGTTGTTGAACGCCCTGGAGACAGTGTCGTGCTTGTATTATTCGAGATGTGGCTCTGCGCAAGCAGCACACACTAGCGACCAGCCCACACGCCCAGAGCTGTACGAGTCCTTGCTCGCCGCCTTCAGTGAAACCTCAAACGGCTCCGCCAGTAGCTCGAAAGCGCTGCAGATCCAGGGGGCGTACTTTACCAGCGCCTGCTTGGCGTCGCCCAAGACCTCTGTGGTAGATCCCTGCAGCACCATCGGTGTTGTACATCGTGTTCGTCTGCGTCCGCTGGGTATTTATTAGCTGCGACCAATACGTCTCGCTCAGGAAGTGCTCACTTGCTATCGCACCCAGCCTTACCATACGGCGCGTCAGATTCCGGCATCTTGCTTGGGTGTAGAGCACTCGATTTGACTTCAAGTTCATCATCGACGTTTTGATGTTGGAGGTCTATCAATGTCAAAGGTTATATTGTATTAGGGTAACATGATGTGTGCCATTCGTAAATAATATTTCGGTTCAGGTTATCGGATATAGAGGTGTTTTCGCCTTCAATCTGCGACTCGCGCGTCAAGGCGAGGTGCTTTCCCCAGATCTGGCCAGCCATGTTATTTGGTGGAGATGCCAATGCTAGAAGCCGTGACCGAGTCTCATTTCGAGCGACAGATCTAGTCGCTATATTTCATCGGCATTGGCTAGCGCCTCAGTATGATCTTCATTGCGAGCATCCTGCTCAGCGTCAATCCGACCTCAACACTGCTTTTAGTTTTTGTGCAGACCATCATGCAAGACCGGACTCCAATTTCCCTCGACACTCCCATGTACCGGCCGACCAAGCAACTGACAAGGAATCAGCTCGAGGCCGCGCGCGTGGAGTTCGAGCGCCGCACTGGCCTTGGAAAGGAAGATGTCCGATTGATTGTGGCCACAGATTTTCCGAGACGGATCTGGGAGACAGCACCATTAGCTGATCAGGTTACCGAGTTGCCGTCGAGTCCGCGGAAGATTGCCAACTGGTCGACATTGTGCTTGAAGAAGTGGAAGGTTTCCCACACAGAGCTGCAGTCACGAATATCAACGGCCAGCTTCAAAACTTTTCGATAAGTTCGCCACAGCAGTTCTTGCGCGCTCACAGTGGCCCATTCACGTTTCGCCGCGCAAATGGCACCAAAGTGACTCGCAATCCAGACGGAGGGATCTCACTGAACCGCAATTTCTTTGATGGTATGACTGTGCCAAACTTGATCGTCGAGGTGGTTGTCCGCAGTGAATCCATCCCAGCAGCCCAACAAAGTGTCGGGAGTATCTTGAAGCATCGGCTGCGGTCAGAAACGTATTATTGCTCAAATTCTTTGAGGTATGAAAGGGCAAGCCTGCAGCCGGTGTAGCCACCTTGTACCGTCGAGTCGGAAACAGCGTCGTGGTTGCTGATGTGGTGAGCTGGTAACTCGCACCTCTTTTGGACGAGTTTGGACAATGTGGAAGCAATCCATACCAGTTATCGAGGCAATGGTTGTCAGATCATTCGAAACCTTTCTGGCGCTTCAAATGTCGGCGCTCAAGTTCGCATTGCTGCCGAGGATTTGTATTTCTCGCGCCAGACATCATTCCGACAAACCAGCGCCACGACTTGATGATTGATCTCGCCTCAATCTTTGAGCTGGCATATATGGTACGGACACAACGGCACCCACTTCGTTGTCATTGTTCTAACCATCGTCATCTTCAGCATCTTCGCCGTTATCGTCGTCGTCATTGTCATCGTTGTCTTCGTCGTTTTCGGACTCATCGATATAGTTTTTGTTTTCCTGTTTTTGCCTTACCTAAACAATTGAGATTTCATTGACATCTTCGTCACAAATGTGTCATGAGGATCGGAGAAAATCTTATACGTAGCGTAGACTACCACTAGTCGTTTTGTTAGGTAGCGATGTGGTAACAAAACACAGAACCGCACAATTTTTCGGAATAAAGCGTTTGCTGCGTCGAACAAAACAAATGGAATATTCAGTGCCTGGCGAACTTGGGAAGCGCTGTTTGGTTCGTGGCGCAGGCACAGGCAGCCTCAAGTGTTGTAATGCTTACTGCTTGACTTTGAGCCGATAGTAAACATGTTGCATTTACACAGTGCCATTTGAAGGCATCGAGGATCCTTCAAAGTCGCTTCGTAGTTAGAACCAGATGAAGTCTCGGAGGAACAGTGCTCAATCCCGGGGAGATCCAATTTGGAGGTAAAACCTGATGGATGGAGTTGATTTGAGTTTTCTGGATTTCAATTATGCAGACCAGTCTTGGTAATAAACTTCGTTCAAACTACTGCGTGGCCGAAAGAAACACACGCAATTCTACCAGCCATGGTGTAGATGTTCGAGAACACAATGCGATTCGCGCCACGATATAACGCGTCAATGCACATTAACAAAAATTCTCCTCAACATTTTCATGGAGCCAAGGAGCGTTCTTCCCGATCGGGTGCTCCGTATATTGAGCACAAGAGGCAGAAGATGTCACATTGCAAAACAAAGCAAACGAAGTCTATTCCCTCGCGCTCGCTAATCCCTGCAGTCTCGTTCGACGAGTGGTGAGCGACATATTTTCCCTCCGCGAGACAACTCCAGTGGTGAGTGAGTTCGTGCTGATGAACTGCATGACTCAATGCACTAACGGTGCTTGCTGTCTGCCCACAGCTGAACGAATATCTTTCGTCCGTCCAAACCGACAACGACAATCTGGGCTTCGTGTTGAGCTGGGGTATGGACAACCTGATCATGTTTGTGAACGCAGCGAAACGTTTGGACCCAGCTCAAGCTCCAAGTTGGTTGCGCACACGTCCTCCCGCCATTGCATTGGTGTTGATTGATCTTGAAAGCAGCGATTTCATGCAAGATGCTGCACGAGCTGCATATAACGGGGCAAAATAGTACATCGCGACGACGTACATCCTCACGGAAACGAAAGCGTAGCAACCCGTTGCGAACAATCTCCCACGACCAAGAAGCAATCGAAACGGCGAGCCATCGCACTGGATTTTCATCTGATGCTGTCGTCTGCGCTCGCATCGAGCGTTTCACACACATCCGACCGTAGTGTTAGTCTTGTTAGTCGGTCCATAACGCACAGCATTAAACTTTCGCTTTTCAACTGTCAATGGACGAGCGTTTGAGAGAGTTGCTTTCTGCTATCGACCTGATTAACAGTCGCGATGTGGCACTCCGAGCAGTTTGTTTGGAAATCGATCAGCAGAAAACTCAAAAGGTGGATGTCTCGCATCCTCATCCTCATCGGCAACGGTAGGCATCTGGTCTTGGTCAACTATCAAAGCTCCAGAAGGCATGGCGTGATTATCTTCCCAGTCCAGAAACGGGAGCAAACTTAGCACAGCGCGGATCCAACAAGGTTAACTTGCTTTGTTACGAATTGCGAGTTGAAAAGCGACGAAATGAAAAATGAACGAGAAAGATTTGTGGAAGCACCTATGCGATTGCAGTTGCACTTCCATATAGCAGCTACGCCCAATTCTGCAGATTTAAGCCTGCATTGTTGGCGGTGAATCGAGAACTGGTAGGTATGTTAGCGGTCTGCTAGACTTGAGAGGTTGTGATCATGTTAATCAGGAGCTTAAGTCAAAGCGACTTGCTCTACTTACCATCACGCTACTACTTCGATGTCTTCCTGCGCTTGGGGCCATTCAGTTGCTTCATTTCTTCGGAACTCTGGCCATCGTTGCCTGGATCTGCTTTCACAAATTCGATCAACCACTTGTGCTTTCGTTTCTCGACAGCTGTACTTGCGTGAAAGCGCAGTTTATCCCAGTCCAGACGATCTAGGTTCTGCTTGAACAGAGACTCCATCCATTCTTTTGGTGCTTCACACAACGCACTCCAGTCAACTTGATGTGGGTTCGCAGCAAACATGCAATCCATCCATGCTTGCGGGTTCCTTGATAACAGTTGCCAGTCAACGTGTTGTGGGTTGTGCACAAATAATAGTGTAATCCACCATGCCGACCAGCTTTCAGAAAGTAGTTTCTCAAAAAGTGAGGCCCAGTCTAGGTTCTTTCCGTGGCACATGAGGACATCAGACATCCAGTAACTAGGGTTTTGGCTGAGTGCCTTCCAGTCGAATAACTCGGAATGCCACTTCATCACTGGTAATATCCACTCCTGCGGGTCCTCGGCGAGGAATTTTCAATCGACCTTGTTCGGATAGTTTATCAACAGTGGCTCCAGCCGCATCTCATCGCGACGATGGCTTATAACGACCCAGTCGAGGTAGCTATGAAATTCAAAAAGCAGCGGTAGCGAGTGATCGCCAGCATATTCAGATACCAGCTTCCAATCCACGCGATCTGGAAACTCTCGGAAAAGTGGAGCCATGGTCCATCTTGGCCTCTTTGACAACGCCTCCCAGTCCGCTTCGTCAGACCGTTCTCGAAGGAACGGGATCATCCAGCCATCTGAACTCCTGCAGAGTCGGCAAATCGGCACTTTCGACAGCAGCAACTCATCAAGCCAAGCAAAATTGCCGTTGTTCGTGCATTTGGGGAGAAGCTGGTTCCAGTGGAGCTTGTCAATGTTCTCTTCAAATAGGGGAAGCATCCACTCTTTACACTTTTCGCACAGCTGCCGCCAGTCTAAATGTTCCGGGAAGCTACGTAGAACATCCAATCTGTCCTCAGATGGGCACGAACATATCCACTTCCAATCGACTCGCTCAACATTTCCATCGATGAGTACTCGCATCCAAGGCTTGTAGTTGAACGCGACGATACTCCAATCAAGAAGCCCATGTTTTTCTCGAAGGAAGGCAGCATCCATGGCTTGCAATGCCATGATAGAGTTGACCAAACAACGAGCTCAGGTTTCTCTCGGAACAGCGGCAACATCCACTCTTCAGGTTGCCGGGACATCTCTCCCCAGTCCAGAAACAGAAGCACATTTGCACAGCGCGGGTCCAGGAGGCGGTCAGCAAGCTTCCTCATTGCTGGGAATTGCAAAGTGAGCGAAAATTCTTTGGCGAAAGTCTCTTGGGAAATCTTCAGGAAATCGCATCGCGCGTTGAAGTTGAGAGGCGATTGGTTCGACAAGATCATATTGTTGACCTTTGTAGCAGCTTCAGGATACAATTTCATTCACAAGTTTCCGCTGATAAATCGTCGGACGACACGTTATTTTTTTTCTTCTTATCATTTGGACAGCCACATTGATGGTGAGATTGTGTTGCTGGCAATGGCCTGGATAGTCATATGCTGATAAAAGCCAACCTAGATTATGCTGACGGAGGTGCATCTTGCCAGATTCCAACAATTTGATCAGCTAAACTGATGCTTCTAACAATTGCCCGCGTGCAGTGCAACCTGCCGACGATGCAAATCTAACTGACATTAACGCATCCGCAAATTGCAGCAACAGTTGACGCCTCAATTCAAGTAAAATACGAGTGCGGCCCCGGTATTGAGATGTACGAGACTAAACGCTGGTGGTAAAGAATGTCCACCCATGGTTTGTTCGCATGCTCGAAGCTAACCGCGAGCTTTTCGAGTGGAGTGCACTGTGTGAGCTGCCAGCACCGGTACCGACTGCGATATCAACTGGCTTATAACAATCTTCTTGATGCTTTGCTGGGGGATTCTACACTTCTACGCAAGCCAGGTGGATCTGGAGGGGCATGACTATCTCAAGCAAGCTGACCTGAGTCAACAATGATCGAATCCAAAGGCAGTCTGCTCCACAGTTTCTACTCAATAGCTCTAGTGTTGGAGAAGAATTGCGCCGACAACACCTACGAAGGCCGAGTTACCGTCGATGATGTTGGAGGACTAGCTACGGCTGACCTGCGGAGTTTACATTGCACGCCTACCTAGTATCAGCCTTGCACGATACGCGTAACATGGCGATATCCACAAACACAACCAAACCCATCCACACTCTAATGCTTGCAATGCCGTTGCAGCGTCGTGAATATCCAATCTCCCTGCGCACCGAGTTGAGTTGCTTCCCTTGCAGCGACTCCACCACCATCACCCACCTACAGCAGCAGCAACAGCAATACTGGCATCATTTCCCCACTACTTGCGGTTCCTCGTCTGCCTGAGACGCTTCGTCGTGCGCATCTCTTGCTGATTCGGTGCCGGTGCGCTGGAGCCTCGGCGCTCCACGCCGAACTCTCGACCGGAGGTGCTTGCTGTGTCGGACTGAGTCGCCACAGCCACTGCTTAGCTCACAGTACGCGACACCGTTCGCACTACGAAGCTACGAATTATTCGTAGCTTCTGCTCTCGTCACTTCCGCCCATTGAGAACCACCCAGTGGTAGTGCACTAGTCCAACGTAGCGAACTCAACGTACTTGGCACCGAGGCCGGTGCCCAATGGCTCTACATTAACTTACAAGCGCATCATCTCCTTTGGAGACCCATGCAGTCTTAGTCTTAGTCTGAACTCCTCGCCTACTACGGTACGAAAGTTGCCTTCTGACCACTTTTTGCTCTTCTTCTCGCCCGGTCTGCCGCTCATTCGTCGATGAGTGAACGCAGCACACCACAAGCGAGGAAGCTTTTGCTCTCCTATCGTATCTAGTAGCGCACGTGTGCTCTGCATTAGGCCACGAGGCGAGTCGCCATTTCGTGGGCAACAAAGCTGGCTCCGACTCGGAGGCACGCGCTCCTGAACCTCCCGATCTGAAAAGTTTGTCCGGCCCCACCGACAAAAAACGCTCGGAAATGAGCCGCCTCCACGGAGATGCGCGCCCGATTTGGTTTCGCAGCGAGAATCCCAACTGCAGGTTTTTGCCTTGGCGTGGAGAGCGGTGGATACTTGTTGGTGCTTTTGGATACTTTCACGACACGACGCCGAGAATAGAGATGCGCTGCTAGAAAGATGAAGGTACGCACGCGGCGCTTCAATGCTAGAACTTCCGCGAGTGAAGGATGTATGTACTTGTACACTCGCTGAAGTCCATGAAGTTGGCTGTCTTCACATGAGCATGAACGAAAAAGGAAGTCAGTACGAAAAGCGCGAATCGATCAAAGTATCTGCTCTCTTCAAAAAAAGTTTGCAGACTACAAAAAAAATCTTAGGCGCTGGACGTGTGAAGATGTAACGAAGCTGCATTTGCATCTCAAGACAACGAATCTATCGCCCGGTTTGACGCGTTCCGACACTGCTTTTCCATGGCAAAATATGCATTGGCAAACCCGACGCCACTTGATGAATTCAGCGAGCGCTCCGGCCACCTCTGCGAGCGGTGGCGAGCAAGGGCGGACCCCACAAACCAAACCAAACACACCAACTCAGGAGCTCCAGGCACATCTCCCTCCTCGCGCCGATGCGCTGGAGCATTTTCACCGCATCCCACTCACGCACGCCTCAAAATCCACAGCGAGGATTGGCCGCCGCGAATCAAAGCCTCGCAACCGGACGACGCACATCTAGCCCCGGTTATACCGCACCTTAGTCCCTCCAAAAAAATCGCACGTATCATTTATAGCAGGCATGTATAAACAAGTAAAAAATATGAATAGGAATATAATATACCCGTCCTATACACAGGGTATGTATTCATAGAGTAACTCCCCAAATTTTGTGGAAAGAATTGCGCTCGTGTACCCATTTTTGCTATCCCTCTCGACCACAATACCCCTTCAATCCCGATCCTTGTTTTTTGAAGGGTCTATCCCCGCCACATAGGGGAGAAAGAACCGAAGCTCCAGCCTCGCCTGGAAGCGCAAGTGGCGGCGGCTCATTCCGGAATTCCCCGCGCGCTCTCCAAGCGTCCAGGGTGAGAGTGAAGCTCTTCAGCGCACGTCATGACGGAGGAGGCGTCACCTTCCAGCAGCAGCGAGCAGGAGTTCGGCGACCTGCTGGCGCAGCTGCTGCAGAGCCTGCCGGCCGAGGCCTCGCGGCTCTTCCTGCAGTCGCTCAGCGGCCTTTCTCCCTCGGAGAGCGGCGAGCTGTGCCGCTACGTGGACCGTTTGGGGGACGAGAAGCAGTTCCGAGTGATTAAGGCCATGGCCGAGTCGACCGTGGACGGCAAGAAGAAGTTTCTGCTCAACCTGAGGAAGAAGTTCGCGGTGCAGCAGCAGCAGATGGAGGCCGTGCAGGCCAGGGAGGACAAGGACATGGAGTCCTTCCTCAAGCGCAAGCAGGAGCTGGACGGTCAGTTGCTGGCTGTATGGAGGGCTTTACGTGTGGAAAGGACTGATGATGGTGATATGCTTGCTGCTCTATTGCAGCCAAGACGCGAGTCAAGATGCTCAACCCGGGCGCCAACCGCTTCCACTCGTCCAACGCCATTGTCGGATCGTGCGTCTCCATTGCTGCTATGCCACCGTTGCTTCCTCCATTTTCTAATTGCTGCTATTACTATGTGAACAGGAAGGAGAACGCTGCTAGTGGGGCGAACGGAGGGCTGACGGCGGCGGCGCTGGCTGGACTGGGAGTCGCCGGCCCGTCGGTCTCGAGGTCCCTCTCGTCGTCCTCGGTGACCATCACCAAGGAGGACATTTCGCAGGTCGGCGCGCTGCTGGGCAACGCGCACATCAGCGACTCGGAGATGAACCTGCGGCAGCTCGAGATCAGCAAGAAGGGCTACGTCGCCAAGACGGCCACCGTGAGCGAGGAGGACGACGAAGACGACTCAGCCAAGCGCGACCGCCCGCAGAGCTACCGGCAGCTCATGACGGACGAGCAGAAGCCGCTGCAGCGCACGCGGTCCGACCAGGAACCGACCGCCTCGGAGTCCATGTCGGCCATGCTCGCCTCGGCCTCCACGCCGTCAGAAGCCGCCGACAACAACGGCTCGCCCGACGAGGAAGACCCAGAGGCTCCCACCACCAAGCGCTGGACCAAGAGCCAGGATGCTGCACTGCGCGAATCGGTGCGCATCCACGGCGAGAAGAACTGGAAGGCCATCGCCGAGCTCGTGCCCGGCCGGAACCACGCCCAGTGCCTCCAGCGGTGGAGGAAAGTGCTCAAGCCGGGGCTTGTCAAGGGCCACTGGTCATTCGAGGAGGACCAGGTGCTCGAGTACCTCGTCACCCAGGGCTGCAACAACTGGGGGCAGATTGCGGACCGCATTCCCGGTCGCACGCCCAAGCAGTGCCGCGAGCGGTGGAAGAACCACCTGGACCCTGCAATCAACAAAGGCCCTTACACGGAAGAAGAGGACGCGATTGTGATCGCTGCGCAACTTCGACTGGGCAACAAGTGGTCGCAGATTTCGACGCTTCTAAAGGGCCGCACGGAAGACTCTGTCAAGATTCGCTGGAAGTCTCTCAAGCAGAACCCGTCCAAGGCTGCTGCGTCTCATGCAGCCAACAAGAAGAACCAGCAGGCTGCTCAGCAGCAGCAGCAGGCTCGAGCTGCCATGGGAGCCTACGCCAACAATCCGGCGCTGATGCGTCAGCTGCTGGCCCAGCAGCAGTCACTTCAGCAGCAGAACGTCGAGGCTCAGCAGCAGCTTGAGCAGCAGCAACAACTCCAGCAGATGCGGTTGCACGAGAAGCTCATGCAGCAGCAAGCCCAGCTTCAGCAGTCCGGCCACGTGATGACCGACGACGGGCTTAAGACCGAGCCGTACAACCAACGCCTCATGGTCCCTCCGCAGATGGGCATGATGGGCATGACCGAGCACTCGCCAGTTCACGAGCAGATGTACACAGCTGGGTATGGCGCCTACCCGCAGTACGACCCTGCAGACTACGCGGCTGCCGGATATGCTGACCCACGTTACTACCGGCCATCTGTCGGCAGTGACGCGGCATCTCCAGCACACCACGACGGATCTGTGCCTCAGGATCATTCTCCACATGCTGGCCAGAACGTGGACGGCTACGTGAATGGAGCTGATGGCATGGCTCGGATAGGCGAGCAAGGTGGTGCTTTCTGGGACCCTTCATACCCGAAGCAGGACTCTCAGCTTAGTCCCCTGAGTCTCCAGGTGAGTGAGTTTCTGTTCTAAGCGGCAACTCCCCGGCCAACGCTCGCCCGACACCACCACGGCCCGATCAACGGATCGCTCGATGGACGGCACGGCACGGCACGACAGCAGTCAGCTCAGACCGGGGACACCAAGGATGGGATTGACCGACGTGTGGCTGGGCCAACAGGAGCGCACCAACATCAACACCTTGGGGAACACGCTTGGACTCGTCATGTCGCCGGTAGTTGGCACCGACGAGGACGCGGCCATGTTCGCCAAGCTGCTGGGCGGCGACTTGGAGATGCTCGTGGCGACGCCACGGTGATGCAAGTGAGCAAGGAGACAAGTGTGTATGAAGGAAGGAGCGGGAAAGCAGCCGCACGTAACGTAGCAGTGTGTATTTTGCCAAGTATGAACAGAACAACATGGTGACTCCAACCAGGCAGTCATAAACCCTCAAAGACGACAAGCAGCTTCGGAGATGCTTCCTCGGCGACCACCAAAGCTTGCAAGCAGCCATGTGCTACATGGCCGTCACTCCATGAAAAGCCAGCGTGGCAACAATACCAAGTACCCATCTGACGTGTTCAAGCTGGTCAAGCGACATCATCCCTATGTCCAGTCGAAACCGCGACACGACAAGCTCTATAACCTTCCTCCTCGTCACATCCACCCGACCAGAGCATAATGGGTTCCCCCCAAAAAGTCTAAACTTCCGGCGTCAACGGTACTGCATACAACCCGCAAGTCATATCATAACGCGAAGAAGCCCAGCCCAAGAAGCCAAGGAAGGCGGGAGAAGTCCGCGGGAATCCATGGCCGAGGCACAGCACGCAGCCAGCAGCGACCTGTTCGAGGGCCTGGGACTCGACTACGGCTTCCTGGGCACCCCCAATGCCGCCGCTCCGGGCTCGAACGGCCCCCAGGAGCCCGAGAACGAGGCGCCGACCGGCGGCCTCAACAGCGCCGACATGAGCCTGAGCCTGAGCGACCAGACGCTGTTCGAGGCCGAGCTGCTGGGCGAGAAGGCCGGCGGCGACATGCTGGCGCCCCTGGCCTTCTCCTTCGGCGCCAACGGTACGCCCGGGGAGCAGCGCTACCGCGTGCCGCAGCACAAGCACAAGCGCGTGAGGTCGAACCCGGACGTGCTCCAGAGCTTCGCTCCTAATGGAGGATTGATGCTGGAAGCTCAAGCTCAGGCTCAAGCTCAGGCTCAAGCTCAGGCTCAGGTTCAAGCTCAGAGGCCGTCGCTGATGATGGGGATGCCGCCCACGGTGCCAATTGGGCCCGTGGAGGTGACGTCGCCCGTGGGGTTCCAGGACAAGCAGGGCCCGGGCTTCCAGGAGATGGACGAGTTCCTGCAGGAGCTGTCCTGGTCGGAGCTGCCCAACAATGGAGCTGCTGGAGGCAATGCTACGGCTGATGCCATGCAGTCGCCACTGGTGGACAGCAGTGGGCTTCCCGTAACGGGCATCGCAGTCGGAAAGCGCGAGAACCTGGTCGCGTACCGGGCCCAGCGCATCCAGGACGGCGTCAACGAGCTCAAGATGAAGCGCAAGCGGCCGGCTGCCAGCCACCACGCGAGGCACAACTCGAACCCCGTGGACCTGCTACACAACCTGGACCAGTTCCGCATGCTCGCGCAGCAGACCAAGCACCAACAGCAGACGCCGCCCCCTCCGCCCATGGCGAGCGTCGTGTCTCCCATGGGCGTCAACGGCATGGGCTTGGCCCCGCCGTCGCAGTTTGCAAACCCGTTCGGCGGCTTCCATGACCCGTCGACGTTGATCCAGCAGCAGCAGCAGCAGCAGATTCCTCAACAGGGCATGATGGGGATCGCAGGGAGCGGCATTGTGCCTCAGAATGCAGCGATGAACGGCAACCAGTTTGGCTTCCAGGTGCCGCCCCAGATCGCCAGCGGCGCCGCGCGGTCGCTGCACAACCGGAGGTCGTCGATGGGCAGCAGCATGCCGCCGCGCTCGCGCCGACCCGTGCGGTCCTCGGGCCTGTCGATGGATATGTCCCAGATGAACCTGAGCTTCCTGTCGGTCCCCGAGGAGGAGTTCCAGCAGCAGCTGCACCAGATGAACCAGGAGGCCATGGGCGTGGACGCCATGGGCATGTCGGTAAACCCCGTGAGCAACGGCGGCGGGAAGAAGAAGAACGCTGTCGACGACGCCAGCCGCAAGCTGTACAAGTGCGGCCGCTGCGGGCAGCCCAAGGTCGGCCACGTGTGCACGATGCCCGACCAGCGCAACAACTGGTCGCAGGTGGACCTGGAGGTCACCAAGGGGCTCAAGGTCATGCGCATCAACTGCCACATCCTGCCCGTCAAAAGCCGCTGGGTGCCGCAGCACGAGGACAACATGTGAAGCAGCCACGTGCTCAGGGCACCCACCCGCAGCCGATACTTTTGCCAGGAAATGCAGTGCGTACAATACAACCCTGCAATGCGTTCGTTTGAAGATGATGCTTGACAACATAGTGAATTTCAGGTCGGATGTGGCGTAAAAATGACTCAGCGCCCCCCCCCCCCCCCCCCCCCCCCCCCCCCCCCCCCCCCCCCCCCCCCCCCCCGTCGAATTCCTGCGCGCGCAGCTGGCGGCCGAGCGCGGT
>JAASGX010000413.1:0-22582 GCA_023334415.1 Phytopythium chamaehyphon | reverse complement strand
GCCGTCACCTCAGTGAAGGCATCACGGTACGCCTGCGTCCGTTGTCGCTGCCTCCATCGGTCGGGCGTTGCGAGCGACTGCTTGGGATCGAAATGAGCTGCTGGCTGTAAACGGACGGTCACTCACTGTCCTGGGCTCGCCCATGTCGTGCTTATCGAGCGGCGCCGATAGCCCGCGCAACGCCGCGTACTCGATGCGCGCGCCGTCGCCGGGGCTGGCCGAGGCCGTCAAGCAGACCGTGTCCTACGGCGGCTGCAGCCTGAGCCCGCGGTCGTCCTCGTCCTACCACCGCATCGACGTCGACATGGAGGACCTGGCGAGCGAGCGCGGCAGCAGCAAGGGCTCCACGGCGTCCGCGGCCGCGCGCAAGTTCACGTGCCAGTTCGACCCGAGCGTCAAGAACGGCCGCATGCTCGTGCTGCGCTTCGACACGCAAGGCGTCGGCGTCTTCCTCGAGATGTCGAGGGCCGACCTGCTCCACCTCGCCCAACAGGCAGCCGTGCCCAAGTTCGATGAGAGCGACGAGCCCGAGCAGTCCGACGGCCAGCCCAACATCCCGCCGAACGTCCGGCTCGGCAAGCGGCCGTCGATCCGCAGGGCCTTGATGGGAGGCTCGCTCGGAAGAGCGGGGCCCGAAGGCTTCTGCGTCAACTCGTCCTACGCCGTACAGGTGAGTGGTGCGGAGCTGTGGAGAGGAACTGCCATGCGCTAACGTAGCTTTTAGCGAGTGCACGCTCGAGACATCCGCAAGCTGGACGTGGCGTTCTCGGTCTCGAACGAGCCGTCGATTGTGATCCGGAAGCAGGCGATTCTCATCAGCGCCGGTGCGTGCGAGGGCTCACATACCGCGACACTCGACAAACTCTGAGGCGTGCCTTCCTTGCCAGATCCCCTGCGAGCCATCATCCTGCGGGACTCTTGTCTAGTGTTCGTGCCCGATGGCGCCGACAGCCTTCTCACGATACTGCAAAACAAGTTCCGAGAGACAACTCGCCAGGAGTTTGGAGTCGCCTACGAGTTCAAGTGCGCCATTTACTAGCTACTCCTGGTTGGCAGAGTGCCGTTTTCTAATCTTGCTGCTCAACAGGGCGTTAGAAGCACTGCTCGCAACGATGTGCAAGTACTTTGACTCCGACTATGAAAACACCGCGCCTGTTGTGTCGGCTGCACTCGACAACCTCGCGTCCGGCAAGATTCACATGGGCGAGCTCGAGACGCTTCGAGAGTTCAAGAACTCCATCAACGAGTTCGAATCCCAGGTCGATCGCGTGCGACGGGTACTCATGGACTTGCTAGACCACGAGGAGTCTCTACGATTGCTTTACCTGACCAAGCTGTACGAGAATCCAGCACTCTTGCAAGACATTTGGAGCTTTGACTCGGAAGAGGCTGAGGTCCTGATCGAGAACTATCTGCAAGACATTTTCTCGACGCGAACGAAGGCTGGACTTCTGCTCTACCGCATCCAGAACACAGAGAGCCTGGTCACGCTCAAGCTCGACTCGATGCGGAACTACTTGCTCGGAGTCGACCTCATCTTTTCACTCATTGTCATCAGTCTGTCCGTTGGCACCTTTGTGACGGGGATCTTTGGCATGAACCTCGACTCGCACCTTCAGGAGCGGCCTGGGTGGTTCTGGGGCGTCGTTAGCGCCACGATTGTAGTCTTCGTGGGGCTCACAACTCTCGGCATCGCCTACTTCCGACGTCAGGGCGTGCTGCTAGGTCGAACCGTAAAGCAACCGCACAAGTTCAAGTGAGGTGACAGTCGCAAATCGAACGCATGTTTTCCCTGCCTGGCAATCGCCATCTATCCTATCCTAGTTGAAACTCACATCGACAATCCATTACGCACATGCAATACTCGCACGCTCACCTGCTTGGCTTCGACGCGGCAGTCACGGGAGCCGGACGGCTGCCGAGTGCGTGAACTCCTGGCGGCACACGGGGCAGGCCGCGGGCTGGAGGCGCTGCACGCAGCCGGCGCAGAAGACGTGGCCGCACGGCACCAGCGCGCAGTCGATGCCGCGGTCCATGCAGACGGCGCAGGCAACCAGCTTCTGGGCCGCGTGCTTGTCCCTGAGCAGCGCATCGATGCGTCGCAGCGCCGCTCGGTGGTTCTCCTCGGCCAGCGCGGCCCGCACGCTCAGGCTCTGCATCTCGGCCAGCATCTGCGCGTGGCTGGCACCCAGCGACAGGTTGAGCCTCGCGAGCAGCGCGTTGACGGCGGCCGCGACGTTGGCGGCGCCCACGACGTCCTCTCCTGGCGGCGCCGTATCCACCTCTGGGTCCTGGAAGCTGAGCTGGCGGTCGCCGGCGGGCTCGTCCAACGCCGCGGGGAAGAAGCGCAGCTGCGAGGCCGGCACCCAGCGGATGCAGGCGCGCGAGACCTGCACCTTGACGTCCGAGCCGCAGAGCTCCGCGCCCTCCGCCTCGCTGTCCTCGGCCACGCGCGCGTACCGCAGCGCGCCCTCGGCACCCGCCACGGCCACGACTTCGCCCGGCAGCCAGCAGCGCGAGTGGCGACGCTGGTCGCCAAATTCCACGCGGAGCGCGTCGGCCGGCGACAGGCGCGATCCCAGCAGCCGCAGCACGCGCGAGGCCAACGCCGACGCGCCGGCGTCAGCGTCGGCGGCCGCGTCGGCTTCGGCGCCCAGCTGCAGCGCGCGCAGCGACCGCCAGCCGCTGGGCTCGTCCACCGCGGCCAGCGCCCCCAGCAGCGCCATGAGAGCGGAGATATGCAATCGAGAAGGCCGACCTGAGAACAGTGGCATAGTAATTACGAGGATAGCCGTGACTTCAACCTGCAAACGGTGCCGTTGCAGTTGGGGTTGGCGCCAGCATGGCCGAGTGGTTCGCGGGCGTGGCGCTGGCGGACGTGGAGCTGGCGCGCGAGCGCGGCGGCGCGCTGGTGGCCAGCCGCGTGCTCGGCCGGTCGCTGGCGCGCGTGAATCTGCGGGAACTGCGCGGCGTCTGCGGCGCGCTGGGGCTCGGCCGGTGCTTGGGGCTGCGCAAGGTCGAGCTGGCGCGGCTGCTGGCGGCCAGGAAGGCCGAGCGCGAGGGCTTGGGCGGCGGATGGCGGGGCGTTGCGTACACGGGGAGCAAGGTCACGGTGGCGCACAAGCTGGCCCAGCTGCAGCGAGAGTACCCGGACGTGATGGCGGGCACGATTGGCGAGGACCTGCTCCCCCACGGAGCGCCGACCCGCCTGCAGACGAGCGCGGTGGCCGCCGCGTTCGACCGGCCGCTGCGAGTGACTGCCTTCAGTCCAGCCAGCAAGGAAGTCTATGCGTCGGCTAGCTCCGAGGTGGCTCCAGCGGTTGCCAACGAGAGCGAGGCTGTGGAACCGGCGTTTGAGACCGAGGATGTTGACGAGAACTACAACGTGGCCTGCTTCGGCAACCTTACCCCACCAGAAGACGACATCCATTTTGTGACGCCACTTGCTCAGCGAACGCCGCCTCCAAAGAAAGTTGCGCTGCCAAGCCCCGCGACGTCCACGCTAACGGCTGCATCCGCGCCCACAGTTATCGATGCCGACGACCCGATCCTGGACAAATGGTTCAAGGTGTCGGAGCGCATCTCGGAGCTTCGAGTGAAGCTCAGCGGCGAAGGCGATCGAGACGTTGTGGACGAGCTGAAGGACGATATTGCTTTCCTCGTGCGCAAGAAGCGCAGACTCACGCAGATGAGGTAAATTAACCGAGAGTTGCGTTGGGGGCAATTTTCAACACCTTCAACTAGCTTGCTAGGTAGATGCTCATGTAGCTACTATAGTGCGAGCGGCAATACGGACAAGTTGGTTCTTGACCGTCTTGAAGACGCTTATCGTGCCATTGCTGGGCGCACGACTCGCAGTACGTGTGACCGCACGGCGTATAAGCACAATTCACACGGGTTTCATTGCATACACCACAGTTGAACTGGGAGTCATTGCTGTTGCTTGTGTGCTCTGCAGCTTCAAGTTTGTCCCTTGCCAATCGGAGACTTTCGTTTGCTGCATTAAGTTGCTCCTGAAGTTCATTGTTGTTTCCCAGCAGATCATTGGTGACGTCAGTATACCGTATATTCAAGCTCGTAAGTTGACTCCTTTCGTGGTCGAGCTCATCAAGCGATTGTTGAATTGCTCTTGATGCCTCCGCGAGCTCATCACGTAGACCTTCAATTGTGGCAGTGGATTGAGCGAGTTTCGTGCGCTGCTCCGTGATAGTATTATCTCTTGCCAAAAGTGTATCCTTAAGGTTGGCTAGCGCCACTTGGTAACGCTGAGCTTCGGAACATGCGTTTGAATTTTCTTGCTGCAACTCTTGATTCAATCGTTCGATTGTGTTTTTACTAATGACAGTCAAGTTTTGTTGTTGGATTTGTGCAGCATCGGCATTGGCAAGCTTCATTTTGAACTGGATGACTTCGTCAGTCAAACTACGCGCCGTCCTTTGCAAGCGCAGCCGCTCGTCAAACGCGTTGAGAATTATATCCTTCCTGTTGTTGAGCTCCTGCATTGCTCTTTTTGTATCGCATCGTTTGCAGAAATTTGCTTGGAGAGCGTGGTGATTTCATCTTCTTTGCAACAGATATCTTGTGCCTGCTTTCTCAAAATCGCTTCAGATTTTATTGCCACAGCCTGGAGCTTGCTTATCATTAAGTCTTTTCGACCAAGCTGTTGTTGAAGTTTCAATTGTACTTCGTCACTGTCGATAAGAGCTTCTTTCATTTGCACGATGCAAATCTCTTTTGCCTTCATTTCACGAGTCATACTGTATTCTCGACGCTTTGCTTGTTCTCCTTCGTTGGTCAGCTTCTCGACATCCATTTTTATCTCAAGTAGTTGATCTTCTGCTTGCACTTTCCCGCTTTCGCTTGTGACGAACTTGTCCTGGAGCAGTTTGAACTCGCTCGTCTGTTTCCTCAGCTGATTTAGTGCGGCAGCCGCTAACCACTTTTCATGCGCCACCTCATCACGCAATTGTTTGATTACATGGTTGCTGCCTTGATTGAAATTGTTGGGATGTACCCCACCACAAAAACTTGATGCAAGCCCATCCATTCCGTCTAACGTCGTAGACCTTTGGGCTCCCTCTCCTTAGTTGCAAAATGAACTCGAGCACTGTGCACAGCTACACACGGTTTAGATTACGATAAGACGTGGAGAAATAGATTTCGCTCTACAGTCGTCGTGTACCTTATCCGATAGTCGAAACAGCCGCAACGACTAGCCAGACACCTATTTTTTCCCTCTCATCCAGTGCTGTGTTCTTCAGCTATTGAGTATGTGCTCAAACTAGCGCAAACGATGTCATCACGGCGTTTGTATTCACTCTAGCATTAAGGCTTATCTCAAGCAGCTCCTTCTGTCACTGAAAAAGTTGTGAGCGCTGATGCATTAAGTTATTATACTAGAAATGGAGACCCAAGCTGCCAGCAAATGGAGCTCTACAGTTCGGGCAAATGCTATCTCTACATTGAATAGAGTCTACACAGACTCCACAATACACGTGTCCGCATGGAAGTGCGCGATTCACACGAGACACAAAGCAGATGCAACAAACATTTGCGTCTTCCGAGTTGCGATGCTCTCGAGCAGTCTCACAAATTTGTAGCTCTCCAAGTCGACGACTCTCTTCGGCGACTTCGAGTTGCTGTCTGAGCCGTTGTATCTCTCCATCGGTATCCTCAAGTCTTTGGTGCAGTTGGTGGTTTTCCTCCATAAGTGCGTCGTGTTCTCTCTTGATCGCAGCACTGCACTTTAAAATCGCATCGTTGATGGTAGATGCAATACTTGGGGCAGCCAACTCGCTCACTTGTTTCGCCACCTCCACCGCTAAATCCCGCTGGCGTCGTTCCTCTGCTTCTAGCAAATCTTTGTGAAGTCGGCTGTTTTCCGCCTTCGCCACGTCGAGTTCTATCCTCAGTTGCTCAGCCCCGCGATCGTTGAGGAGAAGCTCGCGAAGCTCTTTGCCCTCTCTCTCGATGAACTCGATCAAAGGGTCGACGCGGTTTTCGGTCTTCGCTCGCTTCAGAGCTTCCCGAGCAAAATAGCGGTCCTTGGACCACACGGCGCTCGCCACGATCGTCGCGTCACAAACTACGTGTGTATCAACAGAGCAGTCGGCGCCATGTTTCTTCCAAAACGCGGTCGCGAGGTCTCGAGTCTCGTTAGCAGAAGGTGCTGTTAGTACGGCACGAACGACATTCAGCAGCTCGCGGTCCATTGCTTGCATTCCTCTGCTCAAAGCGATCTGTTGCTTCCTATCAAGTGAACAGTCGCTACGGTAGCTACGATAAGAACGTGAGGCACACGAAAATTGCCATCTGTATTTTTTTGCGTCACATTATCAGATTCAAATAGCGATCACGATGGAACATGGAAGGCCGAATGACTGGCAATGCGCGATCGGCACAAGGGGCACTGAGCGCGTGGTAAGCGGTCCACGCAGTCGCCGCAGTAAATGTGGCCGCACGGCACCAGGACTCGATTCACGCGCGCCTCGAGGCAAATGGCGCAAATGAGTGCGTCTTCCGCATCGCGTTTATCTCGGATGGCTTCGTCTATCTGAGCTGCAGCGATACGACGGCTTTCTTCGGCCATCTCGAGCTGCTGTTTAAGACGCTCCACTTCGTTAACAAGATCTTCGAAGTCGGAGCTGAGTGAAACGTTCAGTCGCGACAGTAAGTCGTTGGCGGCTGACATCACGCTGGCGGCACCGACTGGACTCGCTGAGATCTCAGAAGAGTGCGAGCTCGTGCCGTCGACGCCAGATGCTGCTAGAGTTGACGGCATCTCTCTCAATGAGAAACTATTTGTCGAGATGATTGTCTCAACCGCGTCTGCTTGCCGGGCTTCACCAATACCAGAACTTCTCGATACGCCCGCATTTCTGCCGGATCGGAAAAAGTAGATCTCGGTCGCCAGAAACCACCGGCTTGTGCTCTTGGAGACTCGCACATTGTACCTGGTTACCTCTGTAGCACTAGTGCGGGCCTCAACAATTTTAGCGTAGCGGAACGATCCGTCAACTTGAACTGCTACAATTTCTCCTGGGAGGCATGACCGCAGCGGCGACAGCTCAACGTTCGATCGGTCTGCGTCGGTAAGTATTTCACCCAGTGTTCCTCTCAGCTTTTCCGCAATTAACGAAGGGTCCTCCGTGATGTTAAGCAGCCGAAGCACATCCGTGATCTCATTCACGTCACACTGAAGGATAGATTCGATCGGAGTGCAATCCTGAATCGGTCCGCCGAGTAATTGGTTGATCGAAGAAGCCACGATCTGACCAACGCGCATGCTTCGGTTATTTCGCAACGTCGATGAGCTCACGTAAATGACGCGCTTTTCATGGTCCACAAATGACACACTGCTCGTACGAGCTGAGGCCTGCGTAACATCGATAGTGCGCGGCGGAAGTCCCACTCGAGCAACAAACCGTGACTGCACTTCGCCCACTTCTTTAATCGCAAAGGCTGCAAGTGCTCCAATACGTCGATCGAGGTCTTCAAAGTCTGGTCCGCCTCCAGAAAAGTCATTTGGAGCCGCCGCCTTTTGATGTTGAACACTAATGATTCGTCTCAAGCCATTACCGAACTGAGCGGATGCTAGCGCGGTATTCATGAGGTAAATCGTACTAGATAGCTGCGAGTGTACAGCGCTAGATACTTGCTCGACAGATTGGTCCATCTCCTCCGTGACCACAGTACTAAGCGCTGGAACACCTAGTAGCTGACACACTGGGGCCAAAATTCGGGGATGCACAAGATGGAGTTCCTTCAGTTCAATCCGCGCACTTAGCCAAAGAGCATCATTATTTGCCATGCTGAGCATCGGCTGCATGACCGATGTGCTCGACGGCAGGAAAATACGACGCTGATCTTCGATGCTCGGCATAGTGCCCATCTCGGCTACTGAGTTCGCAAGGTGCTTTACGACTCGACAGACTGCGAGCAGTTCATTCAAGTTCAGCGCATTGCCGCCACATTCGTTGTACAACTCTTGAAGTAGTTGAATGTAGTCTTCAGCACTCGGTGACTCCTTGGAGCCCATCTGACGGAATAACGTATCGTACGCGCCAAAGGCGCGGGGAACCTCAAACATAAGTGGTGCCAGGCTCTCGGCAAGGTGGAAAAACAAGCGAGAGCCCTTGACGAGATCTGATCCCACCGGGATTACAGCTGAATCCGATAATTGGTGTCGCTCCGAATTGTCAAGTTCATCCCAATGGCTTTGAAGATATTTGAATACAGCTTGGAAGACGTCCACGACAGGAATGAAAAACTGCCAATTTAAGGTCCGCGATGATACCTCGCCATTAACGCTGTCGCCTCGATGCGTGATGACTGCTAAATGTGCGAGCACTTTTTCTTTTGGTGGTGGCGACGAAAGTCGTAGACGGCTCCAAAGAACACGCGGTGGTACAGCTGCTCCATGAATAATAGGCATCGTCGTGAACGCCAAGGCTTGTTCTTCTGGTGTCACACATTCACTGTATCTGCACACAACAAGCCTCGCAGTGAAGTTGCGAAAACCAGGGCTGCCTGTAGCTGCACGCCGTGCGCTGTTGTCCTCGTAGAGTAGCGCCGGAACAAAGGCTATCGTCGATACTGAATCAAAGAATGTTCGCGACCGGTCAAATTTCTCAAAATTTTGCACAAAGAACTGGTGTAGCGTAACCACAAGCCGCTCATCAGCTGCTGATAAGCATTGCCTTGCGGAGCAATCTGCGTCGACACGTCTCGCGCATTCCAGGAACATGTCGACAGACAAGTCTGTCCGCAGACCAATTTCACCAAGAACATTCAGCCACTCTGGTGTTTGGAAACGCATCGCAAGAGGCATGCCTGCGACCTCAGTGTAGATCGCCGATAAGACTTTGTTCCGTGGATCAAAGAACGCACTTGCTTCTCGGTACTCTTCTCCTTCCGAGTCTCGGAATATTGGAGCTTGCTTCAGCAAACTTAACAATTCAGCATTGCCTCGCAGGGTTTGCCACTTATCGAGTATCAAGGTGAGTACAGTGTTGCGTTGCGCCACCTCCAATTCACTAAATAGTGGCAAGACGAAGAGCAACAGCTTCGCATCACTCATTTCTTCGACCCCGAGGTCTCGGTAAAAGCTGTTTAGACGTGGGTTGCTGGGTAGAAACCACTGACGCGAATTAGGTGGAAGCGGAAAGGCATCAACATCTATCTCTGTTGGTATAATGTAGAAGCTCCCAGTTGAAAGTGGTGTTCTTGTACCGCGACATGTTATGTAAATAGGGAGCTGCTTCAGCTTCTCAAAGTACATTCGGTTATAACCACCATACGTATCACCGTGAAGACTAAGATACTCCACCATCAGTATTGCCTCATCGTTAGTAAGAACATCCCACGCAAACATGGATTGATTCCCAATTGCAGCAAATACTGCATCGACAATGCTTGTTGCTACCTCTGCACTTCGCGCCACAATTTCGTTTTCTTGCCCCGAAAAATATGCCAGCTCGACTAGAGGAATTCCGACTGATGAAAGCATTTCGTGCAGTCTTTCCCGAGAACACAGATGGTCCAAAGCAGTTAGAGTTGTTGAGGCATCATTTACAGCGCCATCACCAGTCTCAACACTAGCGTTTTCCTCAAAGGCAGGCACCACTTCCGATGACACCATTTCAATATCGTCGACATGACTTGATTCTTCGTTCTCCTGAAGTGGTGGAGCAGATAGTTCCTCCACTTCCACCAACGTCTCCTCTGTTGCCAATTCTTCAGCATCGCTTGATGGAGGGACAGCTGCAACATTTCCATGGCTTGCGTCTTCGCCTGCTTCGCCGTTATCATCTTCGCTGACGTCGCTTGCTTCCTCGTCATCCCGATCAGAAGCTTCAGCTGAATGGACATCGTTGTGGTCGTCCACTTGATCATCAAGAATAAGAAGGCCACGAAGCCGCTGGCGCTCTTGTTCACGTTCTGTTTGCTCCGCTTCATTTGCTGCTGCAGCGTCTGTATACTGCGAATTATTTTGCGAAGCAAGCTCGATGTCTCCACTCTGAAGCCAAATGCATAGAGCAGCTTCGGGCTTTCCGCACGACACTAGTCGGGAACCCTTAGTCGGGATGAGTGGCCATGCTGCGAAGTATCCCAGTGATCGATGCTCGAACCGAACTTCCTGCCAGAATCGATACAGCCACAAGCGATCAATTTCATCCGCACTACCAGGGTCCCATGCCACAAAGTCCTGGTTTTTCCATCTGCTAGGGAGTATGCGTTCAACATTGTCTGCTAGCGTCTTGATCGAAAATACCGATAAACCCATTACAGATAGGAAGCGCGGGTCGGAAAAGTAGCGGTGCAAGCGCTGACGTGCAGCGAGAGATACGAACATTCGCTGCATCGGATCTAGCAGCTTGACTTGGTTGTAAGATGCCAGCACGAAGCGGTTTCGCTGGTTGACGCGGATCACCCCCACGCTACCGTCTTCAAGAGGGAGCAACGCCAATCCATTAAACTCAGCCCATACAGGATTTGTCTCGATCGGCAATGGCACCGAAATATCGCTCAAGCAATATTCCAAGATTGATAAGCACGCATCTGCGTGCAAGCCGCCGGTGTTGATATTCTTCAGCGCACGACGCATCGTTTGTGGTGTGAGTTTATGCACTCGTGATGGCAACAGGCTGAAACACTCGTTCAAGATTTTCTTCGGAATATCAAAGGCAGGGAAATGTAGTTGCGCAAATGCAGTTACCTGCGCAAAAGATGTTAGTACTCAACTGTTGAGCTTTTTTTGAAAAATGTATTGCAATGCGTACCTGCATGTCCATGTTGGACGTGTCCAGTACGTATCCATTGCTTAGCCCACGGAACTGTCCATCGCTGCACAGAAATAGCTCTTGTGTTGCTAGCTGACGGTACATATGCGACTGCAGAACGGACCCAACACTAGTCTCTCCAACCTGTGCAAGAGAAATAAAGTTGTCAGCAGCATACATCGACAACATTACATTATTAATAGCGAAATACCTTGTAGAGACTTGGCCAAATGTTGTAAAGCGCTTTGGGATGTGAACCAGCGAGCAGGCGTTTCGCGATTAGCAAAAGTTTGAGATAGGCTTCAACTACACTGTCTTCCAGGAGGACGCGATTCCAGTTTGCCTTGATCGAGTTCTCGCTGCCAGAGAGTGTGTCTCCAGTTTGAGGCGCGTTGGTTCTTCCACTAGTGATAACCAGCTCTTTATCCTTCAACGATGTTTTGAAGCACCCATTGATGTGCACTGGGAGTCCAGTTCGCTGACCTGTATCAACGATCTTAAAGAGTCTGCCGCTTTGGCGAGGAGATGGATTGCCATCACGTAAGATGTGGCATGCCACACTCACGTACGGCGTAGATTGCAGTGGCTCATGAATAGGTGAGCACGCTAAGTCGCGGCTTCTACCTGCAGCGATGTTGTCCGAAAACAGCCAAGTATCACGGTGTGACACATTCTCAAGCTCAAGGTTGATTGTGAAATCCATCTGGTTTTCTGGGGTCACGACACTCTTGAAAAAACTTTGAAGCGAAAAGTTCTTGCGCTTCCACTCATCATTGTGTTGTGTGACTACTCGCTTGCGCAGAACGCTCTCTGGGTTGTTAATCGCGGCTTCTCCGTGACAATGACGTGCAAACTCTGATTCCTCACCAATAGCCCACACAGACACGCGGTACACAGACTCAGTAAAGAGAAGGGCGTGGTGAAGCTGCGCCTTTAGATGGTCTATGAGCTTTCGGGCACGCCTCTTGCTCATAACGAGCGATGAAATTGACGACTCAGACTTGCGCCACGGAAATCGTATCAAAGTACTACGCGTTCCCTGACTCACATTTCCTTGATTGGTCGGGAGACTCATAAATGGGAGCAGCTGGTCAGAGTATTGCCGAAATGTTGGTCCAAGCAGATCATACTGGCGTCCAATGCCCTGCAAATTGTTGCGCTGGTGGTGGAGATTACCAAGAGTTGGGGACGACGTCGGTGGGGCAAGGTACGATCCTGTTGGATCCAGAACATAAAATGCGTTCCCGCTGAGGATCTGCATGCAGTCTGATCCTGCAAAACCGCATAGCAAACCCGCACGAGAGGTCTCCCCACGAAATAGTGAGTTGATCTCTTGCTCGCCAAGCACGACACCTTCTAAGTGAATGCAAAACGCTTCTGTTTGAAGCGGTTGAAGCGATGGCTGAAGCACTTTCTGTGCAGCATGGTGACGGTAGTCAACGAAGAAATGGAGCTGCGAGGCTCCAACACGTTCAGCAGCAACGAGTGCATCTGTGAAGAATGTGTGATACCATGACGCTGGTACCGGAAGGATACTCTTGAGACCGACTGCAGACGGGCATGCAACACGACGACTTCTAACAGAGGTTTCAGATAGTTTAGAATGAAGCGATGTGGCTCCCATCGCAGCTGCCACGTCGTTCGCAATATCCTTGTGCACAAACAATGTTCCTCGGCGCACCTCAACGGATTCATTCCACTCCATATCCTCATAAGTCAGCTGACTAGCGGGAATCAGGCGATTGGATACATCCAGGAGAACAACGTCTCCAGGAGATAGTGTTTCGACGACTGCTACAGCTTCCCGAAGATTTTCCTCTCGTTCCATTAACGAAAAGATTTTAAAACAAGCGTTGGTTGTTTGACTATCCATCACAACACGTCTCGGTAGCCGTGCCAAGGCTTGCAGCAAATCAGCAACGCCAAAAGAACTCTTCGGAGAAAATGCTTCGATTAGTGACCGAGGGATGATATGCTCCCCGGGCATACTAAACAACAGCGGTTCCAAGTTTGCCTCAGACTCGACTGCGATTTGGTCGATCGATGCAAACGCTTTGCCGGTCCACAACCACTTGACTTGCGACAGCTTTAGAGCGATAGATGATGCCTCCCATGCATCTTTGTTTGAAATGCGATATTTCTCGAGCAGTTCGTACATCTGGCGCACTTCAGGGAGTGGGAATCGGGGTGTCCTTTCGTCATTTGTAGCACTCTCTCCAGCAGACGACTGGGCGTCCCACTGGTTGGCCAACGCAATTAATTGGTGCGCAAGTGTTTCAGCTTCAATCGGCTGGTCCCAACCGAAGGCAGCAATTAACTCCTGGGACGTGAGCTCACCTTCGAGGATATAGAGCATCGAAGAACAAAACCACTATAACAAACATTTATCGTTGAGTTAGCCACAGTGTAGGTTCAGTGGCCTTATATCAATCACACAAACTTACCGAAAGATGACGGGGACGCGTCTCAGCCGGGCTTGCCAGGTGCTTGTTGAGCCCAACTGGTCTCCACGGCATCAGTGAATCACTGGATGTTGAAGAAACTGGCAGCCAGCGCACATCGCGAAGACACTCGACAATTTCCAGCAGAGAGGAGTCAACAGATGCATCCTCCCCATTTTCATGCTTAATCGAAGCTGCCATTGAGTCAAAATGTTTGTTCACAATTGCCAATAGGCTACATGCTTTCTCCCAAGCTTCGTTAGGTGCTTCAGAGGCTTCACCTTCTTCAAGCATCCCCTCAACGGATCTTGCACTTTCTAGAACTGCATGGCATGACAGACCCATTCGAAGGCCGAGGGTTCGTAGAATGTCTACAATGTCCTGCGAAGCAAAAGCTTCTGCTGGCAGACTATTTTCTCCGACGAGGTTGCTCAGTTCTTTGCTGTTCGGATCGTGAAGCTCCGACACGCGACGAAATACGCGCTTCCGAGAGGGGAATATCGCTTGAGTCTGGATAAAGGTTCGGAATTGCGGGTCAACTTTCTGGTGAAACGGAAGCGTGCTCAGAGCTGCCACCAATGTTTCATCGACTAGAAGAGGACTGCGTTTTTCGATTTCTTCGAGGCGTGGGAACACAAAGTCCATCAGGATCTTTGTGTTCGACCATTCGTCGACCCCGCAATCACGCAGAAACTTCCTTGTAGTTTCGGATTCAACTTTAAAAAAGCTGGAGTCCAGCAGACGTGCATCTGCGTCCATGTCTGGAAGAAAACCTCCCCGACGAAGAGTTACAAACTGCTGACGAATCGCAATCGCGCTTGAACTATCAATATTAGCTGAATAAACCGGAAAGATCGGTAGATCAAACAGAATTGGCTCGCAAGAGTTAGGAACAGTGTTCATACCACCACCCGAAAGAAAGGAGCATATCGTGAGTCTAGCCTGCTCAGTTGCTTCAGTGAAAATGCCGTCAAATCCACGGCGACCGTTCATCATATGAACACGCTCTATTGCCATAAGAAGTCCACCAGGTGATAGTTTGTGCGCGATTTTTTGCTGAAGCAACCACAGCACGGTTTTGTCCCCTGAAATCACCGACGGATCTACAACAAAAATATGGATGCAAGATAAGCTTGAAACAAGTTCCTGGAATTCCGATTCGGTCGTGGTTGAGCTGTCATTATAGCGGACGACAACACCAAATTGAGATGACAATCGAATCCACCCTGTTTCATCTTTTCCTAGCATCACAGGAAGTACCGGCAGCTGCAGATAATTGGAAGGCAGGGCTGCACCATTGATCAAAATTGTTTCAACGTATTGCCACAGCGCATTCATCCAATCACGTGAATTCAAGCGCTTTGATGACGACTCATCCTCCGAAAGCTTAAAAACACCACTAGGCGACGGTTGCAAATGAGCTCCAACAAGTAATGGAAAGAACTCGCTGGCAATAATATCCAGGTTAACCACTCGAAGGTTGGACTTTTCGAACACATTGGGAAGTGCATCAAACAATGGTCGATAATCCCCACAAACGACACGATCAGGAAATACAGTCAACAACTCTTCTTCGTTTGGGCTTCCGAAATAGCAATTGCGAAGTGTGCTGGTATCGTCAGTCAGCGTAAGCCGATGGTATGACCCATTTCTTAGTGGAAGGATTGGTAACCCATTCAATTCCTCTAGCGAGCAGGTTGCCGCACCAGTTGAACCATCGCGTAGACAAAAACCGATAACGCAACGTGAAACTTCTTGTCCAAGACTCGGTAATAATGACCCATCCTGAACAAGACTTCGAAATAATGCAGGTGTCATGGCGCCTCTGACCGCATCAAGTTGAACCACAAGGTCATGAAGCGGCCGGGGTAGCAAAACGGTTGGTAGTTTTGCTGCTACGAGCGCCACTTCGAGCTGCTCCCACTCTGGTACTGTTTCGTCGATTGCCACAGCAATTCCAGGTGACACTGGAGAATTGATACAACGAGAAATGAAGACTGGGTGGTCCTTCATTCGATGAAACAATTCGACGACAATGTTATCCCAAGGCTGGCTCGGAACGCGAGTTGGAAACAGTGAAAAGTACTTCTCAACATTGTCTCCACATATGTCTCTAGCAGCGGCGAGGAATGTGATGTAAGCAGGTGCTACTGCGTCTGCGAGAAGGTTAGCGTTCCACTCAGATCGAAGCTTGCCTTCACCAGTCATGTCGTCACCGTGCCAAACATCTCTACGGTTTGAGGACAACTCGAAATACCCGTTCACATGAACTGGTAAACCTACGCGGACAGGCAGTGGAAGGAAGCAAAACGCGCGTCCATCAGTCACGCCATTATCAATCCTGCCTGCAATTCCCGCCCACGGAATGAGTTTCAGCGACGCATTTTCTGGAGCGCAAGCCATTTCACGAGCCTTGCCGCCGCCAATCCGATTGCAAACAAGATACTCTGCGGTCATCAAATTTAAATCATTTTGATCTGCCGACGAAGAACACCATGACTGCGCGGCACATGGGTCGTCTTCAAAAACAGTGAGAAAATCAGAGAGCTCAGTCCGTTCTGTCATTTGAATTTTGACAACTTGTGTGATCGAGGGCAGCTCAGCCTCTGGTTTCGCACGCAGTCGAGCATAAAAGTCTCTCTTTGCCGAGAGTCCATTTCCAATGGACGGGTCGTCGCCTTTCATAAATGTTGTAACCTGGCTCCATGATCCGCTATGATTTTCGGCACTTGCATTGGCTCCAAAGAGCAAGACAGGAGCCTCGTCTTTGTGGAATTTGGCGTAAACCTCAACACTCCGGATATTTCGCAGAAACAACATTGTTTCAGCCACCGATTCTCGAAAGCGACGGAAGAGCGCAGCCACTTCTCGTCGGGAGTACGAACGGCGCTTGATCTCGCTTGTGTCAGCGAGCTCTGATGTGCGAAGCGGGAAGCGAAACAGCGTGCCGTGGAAATGATCATGTAAGTTGCATCCAAATACGCCCGTAAGTGGAGCAAATTGGTCGGGGAATTGGCTGACAACATTTGAGTTGACGAATCGGATCTTAAGTCCCGGGTTGGCAGTTGATATTCCCGGGAGATGCGTCGCATGCGGGTCGAACATAACTGCAAATAGAAAACAGGTGAGATTACCAACCATATATCACCACCACATATATGTCGTACCAATCGAATTCGCTGATACGATGGTAGGCAAGTCGGTGAAATGATATACGGAGTTAAACCCCAGACCAAACCGTCCAGTAGTGGTGGCACGCTGAAGCTTGCTGCCCTGGCCTATGCGCGCGAGGTTGATAAAGTCGCTGTCACTGAACTCTGCATCATTGTACTAGGAGCATGAAGGTTGTTCGTCAGTTGCTTACAATACAATACAGAATGGCAAGTATGGCACTCACACAATACAATGCCGGACCCTGCCATTTTGCCATCCCTGGGCTAAGCAGCGAGGACGTTTCATACGAGCAGTTGTCGTACATGATGCGCACACTCGACGCGCATGCGTCATCTGCGTTTTGAATCAGCTCGCTCAAAATGTTTGGACCATCCGGGTACTGCTCGAGAATACGCGAAATTCTCTTCGTCAAAGCCTCGCTTTGCCCAAAAGCCTCAATGCCGCCGTCCGTGCTAAACGAGATGGACTCGTGGACGTTTGAATGCAAAAGCTGGCTACGCAGAGACTTGGCGCCAATTTTCGCTGCGACTTCGTTCGAGATCTTCGGGTGGACAAATCGCAGGGCACCGCCAAGAGGGGTCTTGAACTCGTTCTTGTCGAGCCACGGAGCGTCGTCGAAGGTTAAAGTCGCTGAGTGAACGAGGTTCCCATCAGTATCCGGAGCAAACAACTCGTAGTCTGTATGATTCATGACTTTGTCACTAATCAACTGGATCAGTCCAATTACCATGGTAAGCTCGTCTGCTTTCAATGATCTCGCGGGCAGGGTCTTTTCACTGTCGGGTGTAGTATTAGTACCCTCTGGTGTTTGGCAATTGGCGTAAATTGCGCCAAGGGCGTGAATGTAGTCGATGACCTCAAAACGTTCACGCACGCCAATCGCTTTGAATAATGGACGAAAGTGAAGAAGCTCGCTTGGAATGGTATATAAGTACGGCTCAGCGTTTACAAGCGCTGTTGCTGCAACCTTGAGCGGAGACACGAAAGAGTTTCCGATCCAGATGTACTCTCCGCCGTCTAACAAGATATGCTGGACCTTCTTCAACAACGCGCTTCCACTAGCCTCCGATTCGAAAAAATGTGAGAGTCGCTTGTACAGTTCGAACACAGCAGTCCACACCGCGTGCGGGTCCTTACCAACCACTACGTCGCTAAAATTGAGTGAAATCGATCGGAGTTGAGTGGCAATTACTTCAATGGGAATCCCATTGTTCCAACCGAGTAATCTCCGAAGAACGTCAGAGTGAACCGGATTTTTGACGACGTAATACTCGGATGAGCACAACCACATATGCTTCTCTGGACATGACTCCAGCGGTGGCACAACAATTCTCGGCAGCTGATCTTGCTGCCAAGGCAGGACAGCGGATGGTCGGGCTTCAAGAACTGGAACCCAGGCGATAACTGCCAACTTTGCTAATAGGTCGTCAATTTCTCTTCGCTCAACTTCACGCCGCTCGAGTTCCGCAATGTCAGGCTTTGGTGAAGTAGGCCCCGGTTGGCCTTCTTCGCCAAGAAATGTACGTAGGAATTTGAGTCCCTTCTTTGTGAATGCCTTCCGAGGAGCCTTTGGCTTTGTGCGCTCAATCAACTGGGGCGTCGTGAGTTGATCTAAGTGCGAGTCTAAATATTGTAGGAATTTTGACGACCGGATGCGAAGCCGGTCGCGTTTCTCCTCAATACTATTTGGCTCTGACGTGTCAGTGTTCGTGCTTCCAAGGTTTTCTTGGTCCTGCTCGATAGAAACAGCAAGCGACAAAATCGACCGCCGGGAGAGTGCTCGCTGTAGACCGATGGAGCGCAGCATTGCAAGAGGTTGTGGATCCTGTAACTCTACAGCAGGAAAGAAGGAATCGTCCATGATGTCAGCAAACTCATCCATATCTGGGTCGTAAAGATCTCCAATTCGCTTCAGTTCCCCGACACGCGACGGGAAAATTGGAACGGCCTCCAGCATAGCAGATAGTGCACCATCGTAATCCTCTGCTAGAAGTGTTGCGAGATGCTGCAGTAAATAGCAAATCGCGTCCGCGCGAGCCTCACTCGGAAGTTCGTGCAGTCGTGGGATCAAATGATGGGCCACGAATTCCACACTCGAAACCTCTTCCACACCAAGGCGTGCTAGGAACCGCCATGTCTCAGCATCGTTTTCCTTGACGAAAATGAAGTTGTCATCAAGTAGCTGCCAGCCGAGCCCCATACACATCGAGCGTAGTGTGCCATCAGGCTTCAATGCTGACACGAAAGTCCGCGAATATCCTGCCAAGTTTGCAGCCCCAAAAGCAGACTGATCTTCGCCATCCGAGATCCAACCAGATCCACTATCGCTGTCGGATTTTGTAAAGCCTCCAAATAGCGGTAAGCCTCGGATGATGTCTAGCTGGTGTGCCTTCAAGTCCCCAGAAGCCCCCGACGCCAAGAACGCTAATAGCTGCTCGCGGTCTTCTTGGGTCGTTGATTCAAACAAGCCTGTCAACGATTGTTGATCGTCGCGATAGGAACTCAGCACCACTTTGAGAGCCTGCACAACTCCTTCGGCTGTTGGCTGCTGGATATATTGCCACACCACTGGGTTCGGTTGGGAAGCTGCAAAAAGGTTTGGGATCAGAAGGCGAACATGCAGCTTTTGCAAACAAGTCAACACAGCGCGAGGAATGAGCTCTGGACTCAATACCCCACAGCTAGTGCTTAATGAGACCAGCAACCCTGCTGATGTTGGGACAATGGGCCATTTGTCACAGAACACGCTCAATTGGTCACTCCGGCCAATGTAAGACCACAGGTCTCGAAACCATTGCTCCGATAATCCACTTGAGTCAGTGTCTTCATCGCGATTCCAAATGACAAACGATTTTCGGTGCCAATCAGAGGGAAATATCAGTGAAAGTGTTTCCTCAAATTCGATGATGCCCATATTTTTGATGTTGAGGACATCATGAATATTTTCAGAGCACAGAAGCTTTAAATTTTTATCGTTCAAAGCGGTACTGTCAACAAGCCGTGCTTTCGCGTTGGTAAGTAGCTGCATCTGCTCGGCACTTGGTATCAAAAACAGTCGGTCCTCTGAGTCTATGTCAGAAATTGGATCTGGATTTTGAAGGATCCAATTTAGAGCACGCTCCACACTTCTGCCACCAACGGCAACTAATGCTTTTCTGCAGTGGTGACGCGAAAATCCCATAGAACTCAGTTGCTCCAACGAAGTCGTATCGACCGCCAGCTGCCGATAAAATGTACCGAGAGCGCCATCCGCAGTTGGAAGGAAGTTGACTCGGTCAAGGTATCCAAGCGTATCAATAGATAAATCACTGAGCATAAAGTTGACTAGCGCCTTGACCGCTTCACGGTTCCCGCTATGGACAGATCTTCGACTGGAAAACGCTTGACGAAGTGTAATTGGCTCTAGATAGCCAGGAATGGTCTCAGTCTCAACAAGCAAGCGCTCGAGGTCAGGCGACAAATTTTTCACTATTGGCATCCCATCTTCAGTAAGCCACTGTAGCAAATCAAAATAGCACGGTACATCTCGTCGTAGAATGGAGCACTGCGAAGGGCAAACCCATTCACCTCCATTCACGTCGCATCGTAAACATTTGACTGCTCGCACACGGCGAAGAACAGACACTATAAGCTCGTTCCATGGTGCAGGGGGTGTCGTGTCAGGAAAGAGATTTTTGTGATCTTGAGGGCTGATCATGCCATTTATGGTGAGGTCCAGCAGCGCCCTCGCGTAGCATGGGCCGATCACATCACGAAGAAGGGCTAGATTCCACTGGGCACGAAGCAACCCATCCCCGCTTAATCCGTCGCCAAACCAAATGTCTCGACGGTTAGATGACAGTTCAAAGTAGCCATTTACCTGCGTAACCATCCATTGTGAGAAAAATCACATCACCATTAGCAGCTCCACATAATGACATACATGAATGGGTAGATATGTCTGCGTTGGCAAAGGAAGAAAGCAAAACGCCATCCCCGTAGTCCGAGGAAATTGACCACTAACACTTGTTGGCACAGCAACTCCACCCCAGGGAACGAGCCGCTGGTTCGCATTACCCGGGTCATTGGCGATTCGTGCACAGCTTCCACCCCCGAGCTGGTTGTAAATTGCAAATGTGTGGGTACTTTCGCTGAGAGTGTCCACGAAATTCCGTGCAGTCATGCATAACGTGTAGTCGCACGCAATGCCTATTTCGACATAAGAATACCGAAGCGCTTTGAGTCGTGAGGTCTGCCATCGAATCAGGGTAGAGCACTCTTACCTGTTTCAGCGAAGCCCAAGGCAGACGAATCGGACATGTTTTTAACCATCCGCTTGGACTTGATCACGGCATTCATGTTGCTGATTTCGACCTCTCTTCGAACCACTGGGTCGTCAACACCATCGCGCCATTCGAGGACAGAAATCTTGGTCACATTACGAAGAAATAGCAACACAAGGTGCAAACTGTCCGCGAATTCATCTAGCATCGCTCCCACATGTTCTGGAGTCTGCACCCGTGAGGTGAGTCTGCTTTTGGCAGCTTGTTCCTCGCTTCGAAGAGCTAAACGAAACAATGTACCCTGCAAACAATAGTAATAGCATTAATTGGGTTCGTCAACCACTCGACAGTCTTACAAACCTCAAAGGGCTGGGCAAAGTCACACCCGAAGCATCGAAATGGAGCGACTTGGTCAGGGTATTCGGTCACCAAATTCGGATGCTCAATGAAGTTGATCATTTTGCCGGGGTTACTTGGGTTGACGTTGGGGAGATGGCATGCCTAGCAAGGAAGAGGTCTCATTTGGCACTGCAGCTGCGAAAGAAGCAGTACAAGTCGACGTACCTGTGGGTCGAAGAAGACAAGCTGGGGGCCGCTCACAAACGCTGGTAGGTCCGTCACGTGATACACTGCGGTATCGTTCGTCAGTTAGACCGCATGCGAGCACAAGAAGGAGCGCACCGGAGTGACACCTGAGTTGAACCCGACTCCAAATCGGCCCGTCTTCCAGCCGTTCGAGTTGTCCTTTTTCAGCGAGTCTCCGATGCGCTGTCACGGGGAACATCACGTGAGCAAGCTGCAGCCTCCTCCGTTGAAAAGAACGGCCTCACCTGGATGGACTCAAAGTCGGCGTCCGTGAACGTCGCGTTGTTGAACACGAGCAAGGAGGGCCCTGTCGCGCCGGCCGTCAGTTCAGCTGCAGCTCCGTCGTCGCCGCTCGGCCGTCACCGCCACGCACCTTGGAACGGCGCGAGCTTCTGGTAGGCGAGGCGCTGCGCCGCGTGCCGGCGGTAGTCGAGGCAGAAGCGCACCTCCGTCGCGCCGGCGTCGTCTGCGTTCTGCACCATCTCCTTGAAGATGGACGTGCCCTCTGTCCAAGGCGGAGGCCCGTGAGCTCAATTCGTCTCCATGTGGGCGCTAGAGGCCGCTCCGCCTCGCCCGCCGGCGCCGCACCTGGGTAGTTGCGCAGGATCTCGCGGATGCGAACCGTCAGGTCGATCTTCTGGCCGAAGTCGAGCCCGAAGTAGCCAGGCGAGTCCCCCGCCCCCGCCGACGCCGACGCCGACGCCATGGCCGCTGGTCGGGGGGAACGCAGAATGAGGATTGACCTTCCGGTGGACTTTCTCTGAGGCCAAAACCGTAATATCTGGTTTTTAGATCGATCGAGATGAGGATTTCGACAGTCATGAAGGCGGCGACTTGCCAGCCAGCGCTAGCTCCATGAGCGATGGAGGAGGTACGACGGGACTTTGATACACAAACCTTTGGCTTTGTCATTCTTCATTACCTTACTTGCCTCCTAGATCTATCACATGCACACGAACTCGCGCCAGGCTCCACCCACGTCTCTCCCCGTCGCGCGCTCCACCTCGACGTCGTCGCAAGCATCTCCGCTGGCTCAAACGGTAGTCGCGACCACCACAGCGCTCCTACCAGCCCAACCAGCAGCCCCGCTCGCTCCGACGCCGCCATCGCTCGCGACAGTCGACTCTGGAGCTCGATAGCTTCAGGCACAAGCGTCGCGCTCCTCGCCAACTTACGCGGTCGAGGACGCCTCGAAGCTCGCCACGGCCTGCGCGACGGCAAAGTCGCCCGAGTGGCTGATGGACACGCTCAGCGACGCCAGCCCCGCGCGGTTGAAGACCTCGAGCGGGTGGCCCGAGAGCAGCACCGAGGGCGCGCCCGAGGCCGTCATGAAGATCTC
>JAASGX010000412.1:0-22589 GCA_023334415.1 Phytopythium chamaehyphon | reverse complement strand
GACACGTCCAAGACGGACAACGTGCTCTTCGGCTTTTTGTTAAATGCTGGGAGTTTACGGGACGAGATGCGGGCGTTCGAGGACGAGGCCTCGCTGCTGGTTCGACTGGCGAAAACCGGGCACTTTGTGCGGCAGTTGAGGAGGCTGCACGGGGTTCTGGACGCCGTGGCGGCCGCCTATGAAATGGACGAGAGCTCTGTGTTGAGAGAGTGGGGAGCTGCTCTGGCCAAGGAGAGAGAAGGCCGAGTCAAGTGGTACCGGGATTTTCTGGGCTCTAAGGGTGGAAGTGAAGACTTCATGAAGACTTTCGCGGAAGTTGAAAGTGGTGGTGACAAAGCGGAGGAGATTATGACGCTGCTGAAGGGCGCAGTGGACAAGTACGGGCCCAGCGAGCTGACAGAAGAAGAAATCGACGTCACTCAAAAAGCTTTCGGGATTGTTGCCCAGCTCTCTGGCATCGTGGTCTTGTCGCTCCCGACGTGGTTCTCGCTGCCGTTCGAGTACAGCTCGGTCTATGGGCTCTCTCGGTGGGGGAACGACTGCTTCTACCCGGAACACTCGGACCGAGAGAGGTTTGTCAAGGAGGCCTCGACGTGGTCGGAGCTAAACCACCCTCACGTTGCAAAATTTCTTGGTGCATGCCACGTTGGAGATCGCCCGTTCATCGCACACGAGAAGGTGAGAACATTGGTGGCATACGTGGCTGACACGTATCGGAGCGAGAGGAAGGTGTGGCATCGCATGTACGAGGTATCTCTGGCGCTTCAGTACATGCATGAACGTGGCTTTGTGTGTCAAGTGTCCGCGGATCGCATTCACTGCGCGCAGTACGAGGATCGGGCGGTGTTGCTTGGTGCGAATGCGTGGAGAGAGAATACAGTTCCATCCGTGGTGGATAAACAAGGGGAGCAGCAACGAAGATTAACCGAAGAGGCTTTGGCTTTCAGTGTGATTGATGTATTCAGCAAGTGGGAAACGATGAGGACGAGCAAACAAGCGAGCACACACAGTACGAGTGGTGTCTGGCCTTCAGAGTGCCCGGCATACCTCAACGACAATGAATGGGCATTCCTCAACAACCTGCGCGCTCCATCTGATGGAGGAATCAATCATATCGTTGAGTTATTGGCCGAGTTTGCTGGAATTATCGAACACAACGACTGGGCCGAGTACATTCCGATGTTGGAGCGCCAAATAGCCCAAAGTGTGAGTGACATTGAACTCGATAAGCTGGAAGTTACTTTATCCGGAGAAACCATTCGCGAGCTGTTCGCACAGTGCCGAGTATCGGGACCCTCAACTGATACTCTCTTTGATCAACTGCTCATCCGAACAAACAACATCTGCGACCAACTTCGACGTCGACATGCTGGAGGGCAAGATTGGTCGACGATGCTAAAAGCTATCGCCCACTTTGGGAGTTTGCTTCGCGAGCTTGTAAAGTTTTCTACACAGAAGGAAGCTTCAGTATCGATGTCTCAGAGCATGAGATTCAGCATGAGCGTAGCGTACAGCCAAAGCGTCATAACCCAGCGAGACCCGGGACAAATCTTCGCGTTGCACTCCAGCGTCGATAGATATCTTGTTGAGCACGGATTCCCTACATCCGACCAAGATCGGAGCTGGCTTGGAGAATGGACGAAACAGTACTCGACTTCAAAGAGAGGGTCAGGTGGGGCCGATACTGATTTGGAAAGTGTGCAAGCTGATGGCTCGCTTGCTCGGCTCTCTCCCTGGTTCATTCCTCGCGAACAAGTCGACTTTGAGGCACTCAACGCATTCAACGAGGGAGCCTTCGGATCCATTCATCAAGGCAAATGGTTTGGAACCCCAGTCATTGTCAAGCGTGTGAAGCAAGCAAACGCTGAAGCAGAGCTTCGACAAGAGGCTGACGTGTGGTTCCAACTGAACCACATCAATGTTGTCAAGATGTACGGCGCGTGTGATGTCGGCGATCTGTTTTTCGTCTGTGAGTATGCAAGTGGTGGAGATCTAGACAAGTACCTTCGCACGCGCGGTCGCAGCCCATATTTGATATGGTACTGCTTGTTGAATGCTGCATTGGGACTTCAGTACTTGCATGACGACGGCATCGTGCACGCTGACTTGAAGGCGAACAATATTTTGGTTGGCGCCGATGATGTGGCAAAGCTAACAGATTTTGGACTGAGTGTGAGAGCGAGAAGCAACGAGGACGGCGCCAATGGTAGTGGTGGTGCACTTGGTGCTTATCGGTGGAAAGCTCCAGAATGTTTATCTGGATCGGTGGCGACATTCGCGTCGGATGTATACTCTTTCGCGATGGTTATTATCGAGATATTGAGTGGCACATTTCCGTGGGGAGCGGATATGAGTGACGTGGCCGTGAAGCATCATGTGAAGAAGGGTGTTTTGCCTCCTCGTCCGTCTGATATTGCCGATGCAGAGTGGGGTTTGATTGAGCGTATGTGTAGTTTGGACCCTGCTGATCGCGTGACGATGGATGGTGTTGTGGTGCATTTGTCGTCGTTAATTCAGAAGTTGGACAGAGATGAACTATTCGTGGATGGATGGGCCAGCGGTAAAACTTTCAAGAATCATATTCAAGCAAGGGGTGGTGCCATGCTGAATGTCATCAGAACAGCAAACACAGACAATTGGGAAATTTGGAGGTTTGCTATAGATTCACTTACTTCGATCGATGAGAGCCGCGAAGGACGTTCGGACGAGCACGAGATGACCGCAATTGTGAACAAACTATTCGACGGGTGGCTCTATGAGAAGGCACTGGCTGCATATGCCATTTCACAGTTAGTAGTGAAAAACCCATCCATTCTAGTTTCGACGGACATTATCAATCAGCTCGTGAAGCAATTGAGTGCAAACACGCTATCCGAGAGGCATTATGCTGCCGAAGCTCTCGCTAATATGTTCATCGTATCTGACATCACTGATACTGTCGTGTCTGCGAACGGGGTGGGAAGTCTTTTGAAGATCCTTTGCAACGATTGGAGTCCAGCAAAAACCGTGGCAGCTCGCTCAATCGACCATATGACTCGGCACCCAAGTGCCTGCGATGCGTTGATTGCAGCTCACGGCATTGAAGTCTTGATTGAAACTGCGCGCACCGGAAACGAAAACCAGCAACCATCAGCTCTTCATGCAATTTACAATATTGCTTCATACACCGACATTAGCGATGACATCATATCTGCTAACGGTGTCGAGATTCTGTTGCTGTTTCTACGCGGCGACGACGATAAGCTCAAATTCTATGCCGTCCGTGCACTCGTTGCAATTTCGAGCAAAGCCGACATTAACGCGGATGTAATGTCCACTGGTCGCTCAGTTTTCAACTGCTGGTAGGTATCTCAACAGAGTCACGTTCGTTCTGTAGCGTTCTTCCTTGCGATTGATGTCACCCATGGATGCTTCGTGGTAAGATGCACATTCAGCATGTTAAGGAAGCAGCAAATGTTACCCAAGCGTTGCTATTCCCAAGAAACAAAGTATAGCATGAATCGGCATCTATCGCTTCATAGTAGATGGAATTCCTCAAAACTGGTGTTTATTATAATAATCATTCTGCACACAAACTAAATGTCGGCCCGCGACAGCGCCAACGCAGATGCTGCATCCAACTCTAGCTCGGACGAACGAGCAGAAAAATTCGAGCTGGAAAAGCTACTTACAGCGCTCAGGTTAGTTGGTCGAGCCCAATTGCTTGGCACGTGAGTACTGGTCGTTAGCCGACCTTCCAGCACACGCACAAGCTCCTCTTGAATATCAATGGCGTCAGGCCGCGTCCTCAAGTCGGGACTCCAGCATCGTCGTGCCAAAAACTGAATCTCGGAGGGGCAGTCACCGGAGAACTTGAGTAGCTGATGCTGTTGTTCCTGGCCTGGAACCACACGAGCTGACGCTCTTGTTGACATCCGTGCCGAGCCGAACCCACTCAGCGCTAGGTCCTTCATCGATTCAATCGAAATGAGTGTGTCCAGCTCCCACAGCAAAATTCCGAACGCGTATACGTCTGCTTTCTGCTCTGTCCACGCAGGACTCGACTCAGCTGGAGCAAAAGTTGGAGTTACAGGTGTCAGCGCTGCCGCATGGTGGCCTGGTGTTGCCGACGTCGGGTGCGTTGGTACCAATCCAACTACCCGCCGCATGGCCTGCTTGGCACTTTGTCGAATCGACTCTCGCATTCCTCCGTCGTGATTCTGGTTATGGCGGTCGGTGTTGGTGTGATGGTTTCGTTCAGACGGTATCAGCATGTCTAACGCGCTCAGCTTGGCCTCGCCGTGCTCGTTCACTAGAACTTTCTCAGCGCAAACATTGCCGTGCACCACATTGCAGCTGTGCAAGTACACAAGTCCCATTGCAACGTCGAGGGCAATTGACAGCTTGCAGCGCCAGTCCGAGTTGGGGTTTGGTGGGCCATTCGTTTGAGAGAACACTGGGTACCAGCTGAAAATGTTGCCGCCACCACTGCCGATCGTGCTCGACAGACTCCCATTCGAATAGTACTGCTTTCCCTCACGTCGATTCCTCTCAGTCTGAAACATGGACGCCAGTGACCCGAGAACCATGTACTCGAAGATAACGCCGAGCGTCCAATTTTGAGGAAGCATATCGTTGTTGGCCAACGGCATCACTCCACCGATTCCACTTGAGCAGCCATAGGTCAGACCGATGAAGTGAACGATGGATGCGTGCTCGAGTGTTGATGCCAGACGGATCTGTTCGATGAAGCGCTTTTCTTCACTGCGCTTTGTTTTCTTTTGCCGCAATAAAGCGTTCACAACGACATTGAAGCCCTGGTACTCGGCTAAGAAGAGCACACGAGGGGCTCGCTTGCCAGCTTGCAGTGAGTTTGCCATCACCTTTTTCATGGTAATTTCTTCAGGTGGGATCTCGTACACGAGCAGATCGTCCATCTTGCCTGGTTTGCGCTTGTGTGTGTGGTGGTAGTCTTCCTCAAGAATTGCGACGGGATTATACTTGTCCTCGAGCTCATACTGCGGGCTATCAAACACCCAGCCGCTCTTTTCCCCATCGGACATGCGGAAGTCCCCATCTTCATCCGTGTTGCTGCGCTGATCGAGCTCACGGGCGTACGAAAGCAAATTGCTGCGGCCGCGGCTCCTTGTCTGCGCTCGTCGCTTTCGTGCCTCCTGTTTTTCATCGTCTCGCTTCCTTTTCCGGTACAGAAGAAATACAGATGTGCACACAACCACGCCGAGTAGGAATGCAATGCTGCCGATCACACCGATGGCCTCGCTAGAAAACAGCGACGTAGCCTCGGAAGACGAGTTTGTCAGGATGTTCTCGCTTCCTGTTGTGTCGCTCCCACTTGAACTGGAAATTGTCGAAGCGGCAGTTCCGGCCGTGCTGGATGAAGACGAAGAGCATGCAGACTCCGAGAGCACACACACTGCGACTCCCTGAATGTTCTGCACTGTTGCAGCTGAGTTTGAACACGTTCCCGATATGGTGGAAGGAGCGTCGAACGTTGCCAAATTCTGAAGCACCGACACCTCGGAGCTGCACACCTCTATCATTTGCAGCGGGTTGTCTGACAAATCACTGGAGAAACAAGAGAAATGAGTCCTGAGTCGATGTACCATTTTCGTTTGTGCGGCGACGTACAGGCTCTGGAGTGTCGACGGGAATGTGATGTCTGTCAAATCTCGGATCGAGTTGGACGCGAGGTTTCTACATCCAGATACAATGAGTCCGTAAGTGGATATTGGCCACTGCATCCAGGCAAAGCAGAAGCTTACAGGGTCAAGAGAGATGTGAGAGTAGACAGGGACGCCGGTGCTCCTGTCAGCAGATTGTCGCTAAGGTCGCTGTAATACGAGCATTCCGAGTTAGATTGTGTTGAAAGGTGAACTTGGGCATAGTGCCTGCACGTACAGATTCTCGAGGGCGCTGGGGAGGTTCGAGAAGTTGCTCGTCACGCTCGTCAGGGAGTTTTTGGTGGCGTTTCTGTGATAGGAAAGTCAGCTAAAGGTCTCAACAAAAATCAAGGCGATGACGATGGCCTCGTACAGAGTGGAGAGCGAAGCCGGCAGCTCGACGCCGTCGAGCGTGGAGATCCCTGTGCTGGATAGCGACAGCGCCTGCAGCGCGTCCAGGTCCGCGAACGCCTTGCTCTCGATCTCCTCGATGTCGTTCCCGTCCAAAATCAGCGTCTGAAGGAGACCTCCCGTGGGCCACGCCGCGGTCGCGGGCACGGTCGAGACCTTGTTGTCGCTCAAGTCCCTGTCCATATCATCGTAATCGCTTTCAGTATCAACAATTTCCTTCACCTCCCCCGCTTTCTTCACGTACAAGTAGTCGAGTCGAAGCGGGAGCTCCAATGCTGTCAGGTTGGAAATGCGGTTGCTGGCAAGGTAAAGCGCCTGCATGTTGTTGTCTGCGTCTTGCGGGGCGAAAGTCTCGAGATCGTTGTCGTTCAGAATCATGGTGTACACGCTCGGGTAGCTCTCGACCAGTGAAATGTCCAAGTTGGAAAGATTGAGCGACGTGGCCGTCTGCGAGACCGTGAGCACCTCGAACAGCCTCGCCGTGCAGCTCGAGTCGTACGCGATGGCCTGCGTGTCGCTCGAGCCCTTGACCACCACCCCGGCCGTCTCACACGTCGCAGAACCGCTCGAGGAGCTGGAAACGGAGCTTGCGGCAATTGCAAAGGCCGAGAGCAGGCCGAAAAGCGACAGCAAGAGCGGCGAGCGCCGCCATCGCCGCCGGCGTCGCCCCATTACGGAGGGGGAGGGAGGAATTGCCAACTAAATGCTATGGTATGATGGTCAAGCGGAGACCGACTGCACTCAGCGCACTGCAAGTGGTACTGCACTGACCCTTGCTGGCTTTTTTTCGGAGTGCCGTCTATAGTGAAACCAAGTTAAAAAGAGGTGTACTGAGGCTGTAGAGACACTGGTCATGACAGGCGGACTGTCCGCAGCATAGTGGAATCAAGTCAGCATTCAAAACTGGTCGACTCGAAAATCACGGCACCACTCGGAAAGCGCGAAAGCCTCGCTCTCTGCTGGGGCGCTGGGTGCGGATGATTTGCGCATGTTCGTCGCCAAACGAGCTCCGTCATGCTAGTGGGCAAGTTTTTTTGTTGGCTTGGTGGCTTTTTTGGCTTTTTGGCTTTTTGGCGGCTTTGTTGATCGACTTGTGGCCTATCCATGCGTTGGATCGTCGGTCGATGGACTTTGGCCCGAGTCCGCACTCTTCTACCGCTAATGGCAGTACAACTCTGCGTTTTTTGCGCTTGCATAGAGCTTTGGTGCTTGAACTGTGCCTCGACCAGGAGTTTGTCGTGGACTGACGTTGAGAGCAGCTCCAAGCGGTCTGGAGGGCGGCCTAAGGAGGCACGAACAGCGCCAAGTTGGCGAAGGAACGGCCATGTGAGTTATGTCTGCGAGTGGCTGTACAAGGCGACTTCTATGGTGAGTAATTGGTGCGGGTGTTAATTTCAGCCAGCATGGCCTTTTTGCCAGAGTTCAGCTCACCACTTCAACTTGATGCGGGCGCCTTCCGTCTTCCCGCCAAGGAAGCGCGTTCCCTCAACTCGATAGCTTTACAGTATTCCGGTACTCTAGTCATTGATCCACTTTTCATGCAGGTGACAGTCTCCGAGTCTTTAGTCTCCATTTGCTGACTAGCTGTCGTGCCAATCATTGCAGGGCAACCCGTCACGAGCTAAAATTGAGACCAGCTATGAAACGACTCGCCCCTCAACGACAGAAGCAGGATGGCACTCATCGAACTTTGCTCGACGAGGTCTTGGGCGTTGCTACTCCTGCGTTCCTCTCAACAGAACGTAATGCTGATTCAATTGCAGATTCTGGTCGCCTGGATTGTTGTTTGCTCTGGAAACTGCGCAGCAGCAGCCGTCGCTAGACTTGAACCCGACGCATCCAGCAGTGGGGACAAAGAGTTGGTCGCCGGGTCGTTCGGCAGCTCTTTTACCGACACGAGTTCGAATGATGTTGGAGAAGGAAGTGATTTATCGCCACTAATCGACGACGCGTCGACTTCAAGCGGATTCCAACTCATTGACGAGGAGACAATCAATCTTGCAGACATCTTCGGGGTAATAGAGAACGATCAGTCAGTCAAACCCTATGAGGAATTTGAACCGCCAACCACCGATGCTCCGCTGCAAGGTCGATTAATCCTTCCAGTTCCAGGTGGTGACTCAGCGGAAGTCATTGAGACTCAAATTTCACTCACATCGGTTGACAAGTCCATGCCTGGCCCCACAATCGGCCCTATCACTCGAGCATCTGTTGGAGAACTGATCATGACTTCACCTCCGATTGCCTTCTACGCCCCACGCTCGAGCTCGACTTCTGGATCCGGGAGTAAGGCCTCTAGAGCAACAAGTGGAGGCGAAGCCGAGGCTGGAATAGACAACTTTCATGAACATATCGAGCGTCGTCGACACCTAAGAGGGTAAAACGATTAAATACTATAATGGAGGGCAGATCTATCCTCCTGCTTGCGCTTTGAACACTATGGTACACTTGGATCTCAGACGTCGAAAGAGACGCTCTTCCTGCGAGCCTGGACCCCGCTGCGTTGCTCGTCAACAAAAATTGGTTCGTGGATTCCTGCCAGCGATTCTTCAGGCTCGGGCTCTGGTTGAAATAGCGGGAACACTTGCATGGTTTCGCCCGCCGAGGTTTCGCTTGAAATTCCGCCCCAGAGCCTCATCAAAGCCTTTTCAACATCAGCTAACGACATGCTCAACGCCATCCACGCCAGCAGCGCCGCAACTGACAGTAGCGTGAGCGCCATCGACAGGTACAATCGAGACCAAAACAGCCACCCGTAGCGCCAACGCACGCGATCTCCCAAAAAGTCCGAGTGGAACTGTAGCGGTGGGTGTTGACCACCCGTGCACTCGCCGTTGACCATGTTGACACACGCAAACGCCACCCAGCGGCGTTCCACGTCGAACATGGTGTAGTACGCACGCATGAACATGACGCCGAGGATGATCACGTCTTCGGTGTGTTCCTCTCCACCCGAAGGAGAGAACAGCGCGTGGACGTCGAGTTGCGGAGCACAGACGTAGTCATCGCAGCGCACATAGTCGGATCCTTGCAGCGTGAGCCGTTGGCTTGGGCCTGACACCGTCTTGAACGCGAACTTTAGTGGCGGGAACTGCTCCGGGGAGCAGTACCAGCACCCAACGCCGCTGACTGCTCGGCCGTGGGCGATGAGCTGCACGTTGTGACGCGACTGGAGGTGGCGCGTGATGACCTGGAGCACGCGGTCAAACATGTCCTGGGGGAGCAGCAGCAGCGACGTGCCCGAGTCGACGATCGCGATGGCGTCGCGGGTCCTGCCGTGGACGTCGACAATGTCGATCACATCGTCGTCCAGCGAGGTCGCGTCTCCAGCATCGTCAAGCTCCTCGTTGTCAAGCGGGGCTGGGACGGCTGGCAGCGTCTGGCGGAGACTTGTGGCGCTCTGGGTCTCGCCTTGGTGTGCTCTCGAGCTCTGGCCGACCGTGAGCTTGGTCATGCGGATGGCCCAGAATCCGAGCGCCTTGCTGCCGGCCGGGTACGGGACGACGGGAAAGTGGTGCCACTCGACCGCCGAGTCGTTCACATTGTTGTTGTTGTTGGTCGTCGTGGAGCTCACAGTCGACAGCACCAACTGCTCGTCAACTCCGCCAAAGATGAGCTGGGCTCCTGGCTGCGCTCCTGGCAGCGGGTTGATGTACATGGAAAACCTGGCGAGCAGGTGGTCCCTGCCGTGGGTGTCGCTTTTGAACAGACTGGGTTTGGTGATGAGCGCGAGCGCGTCGAGCCCGAGCCCAACGATGCCGTCGGCCTGGAACCTTTGCAGCCTCTTGGTGGTGGCCGACACACTGCCCATGCGAACGTCGTCCAGCTGCAGTCTGTTGTCTTGGTCTCCGTCTCCTTCTTCTCCAAGCAGCAGCCGCTCCTTCATGACCAGGCCCGAGGCGTTCCCGCTGCCGTACTCGAGGTGGAACTTCTCGTTCATTGGCTCGAAAGTCGTCGAAAGCTTGGGATCGTAGCGCTTTTCGCCCGCACAAACGCTGCAGTCGCTTCCAGGCAGCCACAGGTCGCTCGAGCCCGTGTCGAAGATGACGAGGAAGCGCTGGGAGGCCGGAGAGCCGACCGAGACCTCGCCGAAGAACTGCATCTGGTCGAAGTTCTCGAGCGGAATGCGCAGCAACGGCGGCGAGTTGGAGCTTCGGACCACTTCGAGCGGCTGCAGAAGAGAGAGCAGAGCCGGCAGCAGGCGCAGCAGGCGCATCGGCGGCCTTGGAGACGCGCGGGGCGCGCTGCCAGCGAGCAACTCGGGGACTGCGGCCCGCCATGGAGCATTAATCGCGCTGGACGGGCCGTGGCACCTGAGAAATGCACTGGACCGAAATGGTAATGTACTGATGTTTAGATTAGTAGTTAACTATGTGAAAACATTAAATTCAGTAAGTAAATATGTAATATTAGTGCTTCAATTTTCTAATGGGGCAATTTAGAGACATTTGTACTGATTCAAGTGATGTGGATTGAATTGTGATTTTTGATTGGAAATGCACTGAGTTTGAGGCTATCGGACAGTAAACGGGCGCTCCTGGTGGTCACAGGACGAGGGGACGACGAGCATAGTGGGATGAAGATGTGTTGCCCGTCACGGTGAGACTCGCCAACTGTAACGGTACTCGCCACGAGTATGTAACGGTTGCTTCTTTAGTCAGAAAAGCGGTAATGGAACTGCAAGGTGCCACGTCCGAGATCGTCCAGAGGGATTGTGGGGCAGGCGGGGCGGTCTGCTGGTGATTTGACATTGAAACTGCGTTGGACGCCCCCATCTAATGAGCCGAGTGCAACGGGAGGAGCGCCTAGCGAAAAAATGAAAAGTTTGAGTCTAAAGATCAGGAAAAATCTCGAGCTTCGTCTCAGGATTAGGATGCGATGTCTGTTGAAGCGTTCTGTTACTCTTCGCTTTGAGCTCTGGAAAATCAAATGCGGAGTGACAGGGGCCGTTCGTTTTCTAGTTGCTGCATAATGGAATTAGTAGTGAGCTCGCTTCAAAACCAATCTCACAGTTGCATCCCCAACGAATAGCGACTAAAATGAAGCCTGTTTTGATACATGCAGCTCTTGGTAATGTAAGTATTACCGTGGCAGAACATAACAAGTGTGCAATACCAGCACGCATGAGCCGCATTAACTGTAAAGAATGCAAGTATGCACCAACAGTGACTATTGGCAGACTATTTTGCCAAAGCCCGAGTCTTGCACACAATCAGCACTCAGTATCAGGCCAACAACAACAATAACAACAACTGCACCTTTTCGCGGTTTAATTGCTCGACAATTCGCCGGATGCGCCGGTGTTCTTACTGGTCGCATTGTCTTCGAGTCCATCGGTTGGAATCATTGTACTCTTTAATTCCTTTCCACTTCCATTTTCATCATTTGAAAAGTGATCCGTCGGCCAATGATCGCTCGTTGCTGCACGGGGCATGGCCGTCATGACATCTCCTCGTTCTCTTATAGGTATTGCTGCCAAATTGGAGACTCTCGAGATCAAAGCCTTAAATTCAAGACTCATTAGTAGTTTGTGTTATGTAGGTACTGTAGTTTGAAGTGATAACTCGCAAAAGAACATCCACGCCAGCTTCAATGTACTTTGCAGTAACCTACATCTAGCTTACTGCTCGGAAACGAAATACGTAGTAGTTACCACAATTGCTAAGGAGCCAGGATTCTCATCACTCGGGTATCCCGCGAGATTGGAAAGCGCGAACTACTTATGATCGTTGGTATCGTCACACACAAGTCGAGCTAACGGGTCAATGCCGTCCGAATCCACAACAAAGGCAGTGATATCCGCTCGCGCCGACAAGTTGATTAACAAGAAGATTGCCTCCACATTAAGGGCGACATTTGTTGTTTTGATAAGGTGGATAATTGGGCCGATGCCGCTCGCAGCTAGAATGGGTTCACTGATATCTTCGCCACTGGATAAGTTTCTCAACAGTTTTGTTGCTAGCCGTTTTTCGTCGTCTGCTCCGGTTGTCATAAGATGAACCAGTAGGACGATCCCACGGGAGGCTATTACCCACGAACTGATGTCAGCATCAACGGATATGTTTTCAAGAATCTGAATCGCAGTGTTTCTTTGAGCATTTGTGCCATCTCTTACGAGTTGCACTAAAGGGTTGATGCCCAATCCATTCACCACCAGAAGGCTAATATCTTCATCAGCAGACAAATTTGCCAAAGTCCGAGCCGAATATTACTTCTGCTCATTAGTGCCAGAGGACACGAGATCCAAAAGCAAAGCAATTCCAAGCTCGGCCACAATTGGCTCACAAATACCTGAGTAATTCGATAAATTTGCCAACGTTCGTGCAGCGTGCTCCTTCAGCTTCGTGTCACTTGAGCTATCGCGCATAATCAAGATCAACTTTTTGATACCATTTACTCCCAAAATCAACTGGTCGGTTAGACAGGTTTCCGATTAGCGACTTCCGAAGCCTACATTTTACCGACAGGGTCAATAAAGTTTTCGAACAGCTTCAGAATTGCAATAACCAATGCATCAATTTTCGAGACAACGACGGTTGATCTTTGCTTGTTGGTTGGTCCCATGCAAACTCGCCGAGTTGCTACCGTTGCCGGCTTTCTTACCCTCCGTTCCCATCTCGAGGCACGAAGACTGGGCAAATTTCGACTGAAGACCTGCTTCCCGGGCTACGTAGAGCGACTTCAACACCGAAGTGTGGCGACGGGTTGGCCGGATCGGGTGCATCACTTAGGGTATACATTCGCGTGCTCCTTAGCTCGTGCTCCGCAGTAACTCCAGTGCAGATGGGTATCAAAAGTCGGTGCTCACGTCACAGATTTCCTGGATGGGCGAAAAATTATGAACCCTCTTGAACCTCTGATACCCGCCCGGATGAATGTGACGCAAGGCTCTTTTCGAATTTGGAAAGTGACAGCTTCAACTCTGTACTTTGCAATGGAGACTGTAACATCCCAGTTCACATGTAGACGGAGGATTTTGCTGCCGTTGATTGACGTTGAAGAGGCTCTACGCTGAGCCCGAGAGCAGCTCTCCACTCCAAAACGTGCGCTGGAGCTGACAAGCCTCATGCCTTGGGATGGAAACGGAGGAGAAGAAAGCCGGCAATAGCGATAGCAATGCACACTGCATTTGCAATTCGACCGCGACACCACCACGGAGACCAAGTGCACAGGAGACCGGCTCTGAAATCACGCGGTCGCTCGGTACCAAAGCTTCCGCGACTATGTCGAGAACCTGCCGAGCGAGCAAGTCGAGCAGACCTTATTCGGATTGGTGCTGCACGTGGAGGGCGTTCGCGACGAGCTGCAAGTATTTGAGAAGGAGAAGTGCCCGCTAGCGCGGCTATCGCAGACCGGAAGCATGGTGCGGCAGATTCAGAGGCTACATACGAGCTTCGACGTTGCTGTGGCGTTGCATGGATTTGAGCTGGACAATTTGGCCTGGTGGGAGGCACAACTTGACCAAGAGCGTCGCGCGCGAGTCGACTCGTACCGCCACTTGTTTGCGGAGCTCGACGATTCTGGGACTTCTACCTTCGACAGGATCGATACGGACGGCAAGACTGTTGAAGTTATGACGCTACTGAAGGCTGGTGGCAGCAAATACGGTCCAGATGGCGATGCAACGAATGTGCTAACGGAAAACGAGCTAGCGCTAATGGAGACTGCGTTTGACACGGTATCAAACCGCGCCAACATCATTGTCATGACAATTCCAGCGTGGTTCGTGCTGCCGTACGAGGTTAGCTCCGCTTACGGAATGTCGACATGGGGGACCGATCGATTGGAGTCAAAACACACCGATGAAGAACGGTTTATTCGCGAAGTGGTGAATGGTCAGAGCTCAGGCATCCTCATGTGGCTAAGTTTGTTGGCGCCTGTCATATTGGTAGCGAGGTGTTCGTCGTTCATGAGAAGGTTCGGCCAATGACCGAGTATGCATCTGTCGCGAGATAAGCCAGGAAGAAGATATGGAGGCGCATCTACGAAGTGGGTCTGGCCTTACAGTATTTACTCGAGCGTGGGTTCCCGTTTCCTGATGTCAAGTTAGAGCATTTGTACTGTACTCAGTACGAAAACCGCGCTGTGATGCTTGGTTGTGACGTTCGAAACTTCGCTGAGGTGCCCGACTTTGAGTCCAGCCAACAAGTGAAGACCAACCACCGTTATCTGGTTACCCAGTCGAAAATCGATGCATTGGTCGGTGCAATTGTAAAGCTATTTGAGAACATTGTTGATGACTCTGTGGACAACATGCTGGATTCTGAAGGCGACTTGAAGAACGCTGAGGATAGCCATTCTGTATTGTCGATGCCAGCAAAATCGTCCGGTTTGAATGATCGCGAATACAACCTGCTGAAGCAGTTGAGCGGAGGCACAAATGTCGAGTTTATGCGAGTGATTGATACTCTTGGTGACCTAGGTGCAATTGACGGTCGATGTGACTGGCTTGAGTATATCCCAATACTGGAATGTCAAATTAGTCGGAGTACTCAAATCCCTGTCAAGATGCTCAATGCAACCCTTATGGGGGAAACAATCGAGCAAATCCTAACAAGATGTAGTGCGCTATCCACGTCGGAGAAATCGTTCATCCGTTTGATCAAGCGTTAAAAAGACATTTGCAACCATTGCAGCAGCAACTAGAGGCTTGTGAGGACTAGTCTCTACTGTTGAAGCCAATTGCTCATTTCTGCAGTTTACTCCGCCTTCTCTCGATGGTCTTCGCTACTTCAAACGCGTCAACTAGCAATGCGATTGAAAGTTGGCTCTCAACTAGCGCCGTGAGTTGCAATCATAGCGAGACTGTTGTCCAGCAACTTGATTCAGGAAGATTGTACTCACTTCATTCGAAGGTGGACAAGTTTCTCGCTTGCTATCCGCTTTCTTCATCGGAAGAAGTACATGATTGGGTTTTCGAGTGGAATAATGACTGTGGACTCTCTTCACAAGCCTTATCTGCAGTAAACACGCAAAATTTGTCTGCTGACCTTCGCCAATGGTTCATTCCTTGCGAGCAGATCGACTTCGGAGAGTTTCAAGCATTCAGCGAAGGCTCGTTTAGTTCTGTACACAAAGCCAAGTGGTTTGAAACACCTGTCATCGTCAAAAGGGTGAAGAAAAATACCACTACCGATGCTCAATTCCGCCATGAAGCAGATGTCTGGTTCCAGCTCAATCATATCAATGTCGTCAAAATGTACGGTGCATGCGATGTTGGTGACCGCTTCTTCGTATGTGAGCATGCGATTGGTGGTGATCTAGACAAATATTTGAAAAGCAAAGGCCGTGACCCGTACCTCATGTGGTACTGTTTGCTGAATGCTGCTCTTGGACTCCAGTATCTGCACAACAATGGCATTGTGCATGCTGACTTGAAGGCGAACAATATTCTTGTTAGTGGGGATGGTGTGGCGAAGTTGACTGATTTCGGTTTGAGCGTGCGTGCAAAAGATCCAAGAGGAGCTGCAGCCGGTGCACTTGGTGCGTACCGATGGAAGGCCCCCGAATGTTTATAGGATTGCGTAGCGACCTTTGCTTCGGATGTGTATTCTTTCGCGATGGTGATCATTGAGGTGATGAGTGGATCAGTGCCGTGGTCTACAATCGAGGACGATTCTGCTGTGAAGCACTATGTGAGCATTGGTGAATTACCGTCTCAACCATCAAATATTGGAGACGCCGAATGGAGTTTGATCGAAGACATGTGCGGGATGGATCCATTTGATCGAGTGACAGTTGATGCAGTAGTTGTACATTTGAGTTCACTGCTTCAAAAGTTGGATCACGATGAATTGTGGCTGGATGGTGTGTCAAGCCCGAGACCCTTCATGAATCATGTTCTGTTGAGAGGTGGAATGCTGGTGAGTTTGATTCAATTGGTTCATAGCCAAAACGAGACGATCGGGGAATTTGCTGCCAATCAAATCGTATCCGTTGCAAGGTGCCATGACGGACCATCGAATCATCGAGAACTGGACGCAGTACTAGATTTGCTGCTAAACGGATCAAGCATTCATAAAGCTGTCGGAGCAAAAGCTGTGAGCGCGCTGGCAAAAGAGAACTGGTCAGCCCTTGCAACTCGAAACGTTTTATCCACATTGCTCGCGATGGCAGCCGAGGGAACTTTTGAGCAAAAGGCACAAGCAGCTAATGCAATTGGCAATTTGTCTAATTTTGCGATCAGCATCGCAGTGTTAGCTACACTCGGGGTGGAAACGCTTCAACTGTACCACACTAGAACTGAACACTGTGGAGGATGCAGCTCGTTCCTTGGCCAAATTGTCTGACCGTTACGACATTAGTGCATCAATATTGACTGCACGCTGCACTCTTCCAATCATGCAGATTGTTTGTGATGGTTACCAGAAAACGCAAGCTGCATCGACCTTGGCCACTTATCTGTTGTTTCTGAATCAGCTCATCGATATGTGGAGGAAGAACACTCTTCATTCAGAATTGCCTCTCATTTATCTTTGTCAGTGTACGAGGCTGCATCTGTATCGAGAACGGTACGGTGTTGTCGCAGTTGGCAAATGGTACTTCCTGTTTGAGCCAGTCGGACCAACGCAGACTCCTCTTTGTAAAGCATGCACAACTTATCATGCAAGCTCTCAGCGCGAAGCAACAAACCAAAAAGCTCGTCGTTCATTTTCTTGTTGCTCAATCGATCAATCCACCACAGGAAGTGTCGGTAGCGCTCTGCCGCATGGTTACCAAGCAAATCAACGGAGGTAGTTGCATTCAATATCTCCACCGTCCATTTATCTTTTTCATCTTCATTTCGTATTCTTCCGGGCATCCATTTCCACAGCTTTCACCTCCAATTACGCTTGCCTTGATATAAATTTTTGGTCCTCGCCATGAGCTCAAGCAGAGATTTTGAAAAGTGATCAATAGAAAAAAAAAACTCCTCATTTTTCCAAGTACCAAGTACTCGCTTGATGCTACTTGTCAGTTGAGCACAAAACCTGATGCATGGATTCATTCAAAGGACTGGAAGAAAGTTGAAAGATTGTTTGGTCTTGTGGCAAAATGTATTGTATTTGCCTGTCAAGTACTCTTGGCAATTAGTCACGGGGCTTGTTCCAGACCCACTTGTTGCCCGAGTACTTGATGCCTTCCTCAACCGGACAGCCTCCGTGCAAACTCAACGGATCACTTTCTCCGTTCGGTAGCATGCTGTAGAAAACCACAACTTTACGCTTCTTGGGAGCGACCATCAACCCCTGAAAGCAGCCAACGTTCGTACGCGGAGCCGGCAGCCCGCCCGCGCGAGGAAAGTTGGTGTGGCCGCCCTTGGCGACGTCCGACATGTACCAGAAGACGGTGATCATGCGGTTCTTGTAGCCGTACTCGATGTCCTTGAGCACCTCCGGAGAGTTGCGGTGTCTGTGGGCTGCGAAGTAGTCGAGGTGCTGGTCGTACTTTTGCGTTTTCTCGTACCGCAGCACCTGCACGTCTTCCTGGTGGTTGATTGGCACTTTGGTGAGGTCGGCTGTGCGTCGGTCGATCTCTCGAACGAGCTCATGAGCCGACGAAGGCAAGAAGTATGTAGTGCTCGTCCTCCAGTCAGTGGCAGCTCGGTTTTCATGTCCGTCGAGCAGCGTCACACCAGATGGAGCCAAGTGAGGCAGCGAGAGCTCGAGCACGACGTCGATCTCGTCGTCTCGCAGGAACTCTTCGATGCCGAACACCAGCGGCGACATGCTGAGCGTCTCAAGTACCAAATCCCCTCGTCCGGAGACGTCCTTGACCGTCGTCTTGTGGCCCACGCGGACGCCCGGCCAGATGAACTGCCCTCCTTCAAACACGAAGACGACGCGGTTCTTGAGCTCTCGCAGTCCTCCGGTCAGCCGTTGGCCGTCGGGCGTGAAGTAGGCCGGCGGTTGCTTGTACTTTGCCTCGAGTGAGTCGGCGTCCAGCTCGGCCGCGGGGGATCTCAAACCCAGCAACCCGTGCTCGACCTGAAGCTGGAAGGAAGCCAAGTCCTCAGCCACTTCGACCTTCAGGCTTGAATTCATAAGCCCGTCCTTGTGTGCCGTCACCATGAGCCTGAACATAGCAGCATGGCGTTAGTGTTGATGGTGATCTAGATGTGTTGTGTATTGGCATATAGAGGGCGAGACGCACGTGTCGGAGGCCGTGGGGGCGATGCAGAGCACGTGGAAGCCCTTGACGGGCATCACATCGGTCAGAAATTCTCTCGTAAAGCTGCAGTCGACGGTTTTCGGCGCTGGGGTCGAGGCATTGGGCGAAAAAAGCCGCGAGGAGAGCGCCTGGAGCCGCGAAAGCGCCGAGTTTGCGTCCAGATCGGCGCCCGCGAGCAGTCCGGCGGCGAACGCGGCGGCCACGAGCGCCAGCCACGCGCCCGTGGACCAGGAACCGGCCGAGGACTTGGCCCTGGAAGAGCTCGCCATCTTCAGTTCAAAAGTGTTGAGACCGTCGGAAGTAAACTGTGTAAAATAGTATTGACGTCATGGTAATATTAGGTATAAGTGAAACTACTAGGTATTGTATTGAATGCATACTATGTAAATGAATATAGAGGCGATATACATGGGTTTTTGCGATGATCGGACTGGACGTTGGTGCCGTCATGACGAGGTGATGGCGTGTAGATGACAGCTTTTCATGGTGATGGAGGCAAAACGCGGTCGAGTTAAGGTAGAGTAGCTTACAATCAGAGTGGATGGAGGCTGTAACGGCGGCTAGATGGAGAGCTCGAGGCCTCGGAAGCGCGGGGCGTCGTCCATGCTGTTGGCTCGCAGCAGCGGCGTGCGCTCGTCGACTTTCTGCTTCTTGCCGTGCTGCTGGCGCTTGACGTTCATCATGGAGATGACGAGGCAGCCGGGCAGCAGCTCCGGCAGCGCGTAGAGCAGCCACGGGTTGGCGTCCTGCGGGTCGAACACGTCGATGGCTGGAACTGTGAGCACCAGCAGCACGCTGCGGTACAGGAAAAGCAGCGACACGAGCGCTCCGATGAGCGCCACTCGGCGAGCGATGCCCATCGCGAGCATTGAAAACTCGATCTTGCGGAGCACTTTCCTCAGTTGCCAGGCACATCGAGCCAACATGACAGCCAGCAGCAGGAAGGCGAGGGCGACGACGGCGTAGTCGAGCTCGAAGACCACAGAATTCAGATTTGGGAACAGCGTCTTGGCCACTAGAAGAGCGAGCTCCACGAGGTAGATCCACACGTTGGCGACCAGGAAAAGCTTCCTGGAGCGGACTTCATGCTGGTCTTCTCTTGTGTACTCCTGTATAACCGACTGGTTGGCAGCGATGCGAGCAAGCGGCTGCTCTGCTCTCCTGGCTTGGTACAGCACGTCCTCCCAGAAGCGAAGCAGCAGCGTGAAGGCTGAGAAGTAGAGCAGCGTGGCGAGCTTGCCGAAGCTCGAGACGCCGAGCACGAACATATCGATGTCGGTCGGCAGCAGAGGCGCGTCGAGCACCATGTGGGCGTACTTGTAGTTGGGCGCGGAGCCCTCGACCCACTCGAACATGTGCATGTTGCTGAGCACGAGCCAGACGACCCTGGTGAAGTAGGAAAAGCTCAGGAAGGTCGGGAACCAGCGCATGCGCTTGACCGGGATCAGGTGCGTCGCGTGTCCGTGCTCGCCCAGCCGAGACCGCTGGATGCTCACGGACAGTGTGTAGCCGAGCACAGCCGCGTAGCAGTAGGCTGCGCTCGCGCCCGCCGACTGCGTGTAGAAGCAGTGACCGGCCCCGAAGACGCAGATCTTGGACAGCAGCGGCAGCATCATCACAGCCTTCCTTCCAGGCGAGAAAGTGGCGGACTGAGGAAAAAATCCTGACTTGAACATGGATAACATTTTGCCCTTTATACTATATGTCAGAGGTGTTTAACATACTAAATGAAATCATGATTAAATTGGATTAGGAATAATATAGGAAAGAGGAATCATGGCTCTGCCGCGAGCTGGAAGTTTTGACTGGCATGACAAAAGCTGACGACGGGATGTTGGGAAAACGCTTTGCCGGGTTTTAAAGGCTGTCTACGCCGCTCTCACCTATACCCGACTTCAAAGCTGCTGTCATTCACTGCTGTCCTCGTCGACTTCCATTGCGTCGGGGTCGGAATGTCTGTTTTCAAGAGTGGCCTTGTACAGGCTTGTTACCACGTCTGCTGCTTTAATAGCATAGCGATGACCACCCCGACTACGGTCGCCAACTCGTTGGATGAGGCTTAATTGTGCAAACCAATTGACACATTCTCAGTCAGAATTTAATCACGAGTGCGCTTGATGAATGTCCAATCCGATAAAATTGTTGCAATTCCCCACATTATCTCCTGGTTGTCGAGTTCAGATGCAACATCCATCACCGCGAATGCCTGAGTCTTTACTCTTTCGATATCGTTCCTGGCGAATTCTGTACAAATGATACAGATTCGCCGACATACCGAGTCTGGCAATTCAACCGAGATTGTCATCGCTGGCATTCCGTGTTTGTGGATATAGCCTTGGATTCATTCGCCGGTATCGACACGAACAGTTCTTGGCGCACAGCTTGGAATAGCTGCTGCCAGGATGGGTGCTATCGAGCACTCAGTGGGGATTGCAGTTTTCTTGCGAAAAGCTACTTCGTTGATGGTAACGATGTTACCAATCTAGATAAGCGTCTCCGGTGGGAGGAGCCAGGGTTGAAGTCTGTAGGGTTTCTTCATCGTCTCGTAGAGTTCTCGAATTTCTGGAACTGATAGCGAAAAAATATAGCACACTGCTCGTCGCCTTGGTAGACTCTTTCAGTAGATAGATCAGCTTCTGCCACACCGATTTGCGGTTCGAGGATACTTGGCGTGCGAATTCATGGCGAGCCATAGCAGAGATAGATTGAGGGTCACTTCGGGAAAGTGCAAGAAGCTGAAGGATTCCTCTTGATTTTGTCCCCACCATGTCCGGCAATCGCGTAGTCCACGCGATCTCACGTGCCATCAATTCTTCAACAGATTCACGTTGAATCTTGCCTGCCACTAGAGCCTACGCTTCGTCCAAATCAAGTTGCATCCAGCCTTGCTTCTCACGACAAGCCAGGAAGAGATGGAGGTAGATTGGATTGATACGAAGTACGTCCGTTAACAATACCTGTATCGTGCGCGCGACTTTATGAACTGTGGCGTCCAATTTAACGTCGACTTCATGATACCCTGAATGTCTTTGAAGCAAGTTGTAGACGATTACAGAGACTAATTCTCCTCTAATCAGTGCCTGGGCTTCTCCTGAACGAGAATCCATCCAGTCGGTTTTCCCCTAACCTGCAAGATAGAGCCCATTTTCTGTTGAACCTGGTAATTTGCCTTCCATGACTCCGAAAACTTTCGAGGTCAGACTCGCTTCCACGATCAGCATCTCGACGCCAAATATCAAGCACGTGAGGCGCATCGAGGCGTACAAATTGGAAGTGATGAGAACGTTTGGCTAGAAAACTACTGTAGTTAATGATTTGGTGTCGATTTGAAAATCTCTGCTTTATCCTTTGTGAGAGGTGTGCGACTCAAGAAATGGTCGAGTTTTCCCGGAATCTCTTAGCACCAGTCCGTCTTCATGTAAGATGAAGTCGTACTTTGCACCACCATACAGGAATCGCTTGTCGTCATGCAGTTTGTTTCTGTGTTAGGATACCAAGGTAACAACCCCCTGAGGCGGGCGGTAGAAAAAACGTCGACCTTACCTAGTAGAATTATATATATTGATATTTTGTATCAAACAAATATTATAATTGTGACTAAAAGCTCTCCAATACACTCCATAAAATGATGTAGTGAATAAAATAGTGTAATATTTTGTGAACCCATGCGTCCCCTTTCGGTTTCACGAACAGGTCGGGCTCGACTAGAAAATGCCACCAAGAGCAAAGATCAAAGCTTAAAACTCCAAATGCCAACTGATCCACTCGGAGACCACGCTGCTGGTCGCTACCGACGCTTTCGGCGGGCGGTCGAGGAGATCGACGACTCGGAAATGGACGAGGAACTCGAAGTTATGCTATCGAACTTGGAAAGTGACGCGGATGCTTCAGCTGCGGAGAAGGAAAAGCTCTCCTACCACGTGAAGCAAACCGTCCGGCAGCTGTACAAGAAAACTTTCAGCCAGGAGCTGTTTGGGCTTTTGCTAAGTGCCGAGGGCATGAAGGACGAGCTGCGCGTGTTCGAAAGTGAAAGCTCGGCGCTCGTTCGACTGGCGCAGACTGGAAACTTGGTGCGGCAGATTCGGCAGCTGCACGCCGTGCTAGACGCGGCCGCGGTAACCCAGAGTGCTCTTTTCGACGAGCCTAAAGAATGGAGCGAGTGGGAAATGGTGCTGGAAGACGAGCGTCGAGCACGAACTGACTGGTATCGGCATCAGTTAGGAAGCGTCAAATCTGAAACGCATTGCTCCATTCTCAACGAGGTCGACTCGGATGACAAGGCAGAAGAGATCATGACGCTGCTTAAAGGGGCCGTAGACAGATACGGACCTCACTCCGATGCAGTCGCGACCGAGGCATTAACCGTCG
>JAASGX010000411.1:0-22640 GCA_023334415.1 Phytopythium chamaehyphon | reverse complement strand
CAGCACAATATAAACGTAAGTGCTACTCCTACTGCAAGTGGTTTTGTTGCTGTTGCCGACTCATTACGCGGTTTGCCGATCCCGATGCCGTTGCCGTCGCTGAGAGATCGTCATGCGCTTGAGCGAAGCAAGCGCCACAGTCTCAGTGCGATCGATGCCTTTGTCACTCGGTTCTGAGGTGGCAGTCACGCGTCGCGTATGGCGCAGGAATGATGGTGGTTAACCGTGTTGAAGTCGCACCGATTTGTGGGACTCGATCTCCGACCTCACCATGACGTGGCGCGTTGTTGTTTGCGGTGGATTTTGGTGAATAACCTGAAGTGGCCACGGCAAGGCGTGTCAGGTCGAAACTTTCTGGCGTCGGATGCTCAGGTACAATTTGTGTGTGGTCAAGTAACAGCTTGTGCTGGAACCATGCTGTTGACAAACTTGAGTGGATGCGCTCATGGACACAGCACCCTTGAGAGACCTCACCAGATCATCACACCTTGTCAATGCTGTCAGTGTATTTGATGCACGCTCAGATGCGTATGGGCTGCTCCACGACCTGCTTAGTGGGGACGCTCGCTCTCCATCGCCGCGGATGGAGATGCCGCTGTGGCTGCCAAGTGCCATTGACTTTTGCTTTACAGCATAGAATTACGCACAAGATACACTGCATGGATGTAAAGCAACACCTACGCCTGCGAGCGAATGCAGACCTATTGGGAGAATACACTACTTCGAGTCTCTCCCGCGCTCACCATAGCAAGCACTTGTCGCGAGGATTCATTGGCGAGCCGGCAGGACACGCAAACGCGTTCGCAAAGTCAGCCGAGTTCATGACCGCGCCATTCACGCGCCATTTTTCGGGCGAGTGCGGGTCGACCGCGAGCCTCTGGATCATGGAGGCATCGCTTGCCTTGGCACAAAAGGCTTGTGCAAAAGACACAAAGAAAAGCTTGTCCGCGTTTTTCGATGATAGAGCCATGGGAGAGTCGTTGCTGTCGTCGTCGTCGCTGTCCACGTTGTCAGTGCTATCATCGTTCCCACCGACGTTCGTAGCCATAAACTGCTTGAACGCTCGGAACGAGAGTTTCAATCCGCCATTGTCGGCGATGTTCTCACCCAATGTGTAGTTTCCGTTCACGTTTCCAAGCGTTGTAGAGTCATTGGAGGCGCTGGTCGTGACAAAGCCATCGTACTGATCAACGAGACACGTCGCCCTGGAACGAAATTCCTTCGATGTCGAGTTGCTCCACCAGTTGCGCAAATTGCCATCGCCTGCGTAGAACCGCCCCGTGTCGTCAAATCCGTGGGTCAATTCATGCCCAATCACACTGCCAATGGCGCCAAAGTTCCGAGCCGGGTGATTGCGTCGGTCGAAGAACGGCGGCTGCAAGATGCCAGCAGGGAACACGATCTGGTTGGAAGATGGGGCATAGTACGCATTCACTTCAGCAGCGCTCATAAACCACTGGCTGCGGTCAACGGTCTGTCCGATCCGGTTCACTGCGCGATCAAACTCAAATTTCGAAAGAATCTCAAGGTTCTTCGAGTAGTTCCCTGGCGTCAGCACGAACGGATAGTGGTTTGTCCACGCATCCATGGACGAAGCATGACCGATCAAGTTGGTCACATTGCTCAGCTTCCACAGAGCCTGCTGCCGCGTCTCCGAGTCTAGCCAATCGAGCTTGTGAAGCTTTTCAGCCATAACCGCTTCGATTTGTCCTACTAGTTGATTTGCAAGCTCGCCACTCTCGCGGTCGAAGCGCTTGAGTGCAAAGTACTTGCCAATCAGATCCGGAAGGTTGCCAGTAACTCGACTGAGGCAAACCTTCCAGCGTTCGCGACGCTGCTTCTGTCCACTGAGCGTTTGCCCGTAGAAAGCGAAAGTTGCGTCGATAAAAGGGTCTGACAGTTGCGAAGCGAACGAGCGAACGTAGTGATACGTCAGCAACACTTGCAGAGATTCAACTGATGTCGAGGAGTTCGTCACGAGCTGCTCAGCTGCCGCGAAGAAAGCGGGCGTCTCGATGATCATCGACGAAGATGCCGTGCCGTTCGCGAGCTTGCCTGTAATCCCGGTGCCGTTCAGATATTGTCCCATCAGCAGCGGGTACGATTTTATGGCGTCAGCAACCACGACCAGGTTGTATGTAGATGTCGGGTCCTTCAACTCCTCCTTGGGAACAAAGATGGCAGCCAGTTCTTTCTCGAACGCAATGATCATGTCTGCGTTTTCCTGTGCGTCCGCTGCATCCCACCCGACCAAGGTGAACAGCGTCGTGACGAACGTGCGAAAGTCGTCCGCGACCGTGTTGAACTTGTCGTCGTCGAGGTAATACTCGGGGTCTGGGAGCGAGAGTCCGCTCTGGGACGCGTACAGCGCGTACTTGGTGGCGTCGCGGTCGTCGGCGTAGACGCCGAGGCCGGTCAGGAAGCTCGGGCCGGCCTGAGAGAGCTCGCCCGCGAGCCGGAAGAGCTGCTCGGTCGTGTTGGTTTGGGCGATCTTGCGCAGCCCGTCTGCCAGCGGGGCCGCGCCCGTGGCGTTGATGGCCTGCATGTCCATGCAGGAGCCGAATAGCTCGCCGACGTAGGGCCAGTAGTCGTCCGAGAGGATCTCTTTGAGCGCGCGCTCGTTCTCGTCCTGCACGGTCGTGAAGGAGAGGTAGACGCCCGTCCTGTCGGCCGGGATCTCCGTCTCGCGCACCCAGCGGCCGCAGCTGAAGGCGTAGAAGTCGGCGCACGGGTCGGTCGCGGCGTCCATCCTGGCCGCGACGTCGGCCGGCAGCGCGCGCACGAGTCGCAGCGCGGCCACGCCCGTCTCCGCTTCGTCCCCATTTCCGTCTCCAGTCGGCGGCTGCGCGCCGTGCACGACCATGTAGACGAGCACGAGGAAGAGCGCGGCGACGCCGCCGAGCGAGCTGACGAGCCACAGGCGCGTGCGGCGCCGCTCGGCCGCCGCCAGGGGCGACGCCACCAACCGCTCGCGCTCGTCCTCGCCCCCGTCGGGCACGTCCAGGGCGCGCACGTCCGCGGCCGCCGCCTCCTTGCGCTTCTTCTGCACGTCCATCTCAAAAATGCGGGCAGGAAATGCTGCAGGAAGGATCCGTCGGGAGTTTTCCACACTGTTTCGCACTGTGACTGGGCGAGTCAAGTGGGTGCGGCCAGTTGACGGTCCTACATGGAAACGACTAACCAAACGGATCTCACACCAGCAGCGCCGGGTCCTGCCGCCGCGAGCTCCTGCCCGACGGCAGCAGCGGATCCCTGTCGTCGGACGAGCTGCCCGCCGCGAACTCGGGCAGGCAGCGCTCGCTGAAGTTGAGCAGCAGCCCGCGGTCGAACGGGTTCTCTGGACGGGGCCGGCTGTGGTTCCCGTCGCAGCTCCCGTTCTGGTGGCTGTGGCCTTGGCCACCAGGGCCGTGACTGTGGCCGTGGCCGCGACCTGGATCCTCGTGCTGGTACCGGTGGGCGTTAATGAGCTCGTTCGTCGTGAGATTCCGAGCCGTGAGGTACAAGTGAAAGACAAAGAGGTAACCGACGGGAACGAGCAGGCCCAGGATGTACACACCGCACAGCGGCGCCCACCACATGTGGAGGCCGCGCGCGAGTCGCCACGCTCTGAACAGCACCCACTCGGCCATGAGCAAGTCCACCACGAGCGCGCCTACAAACCCCATAAACACCGGGTAGTTGTCACGCCCGATGCAGTTGTCGACAAATGGGCAGCTACAAGCAGGGGTCAGCAAATATCAAGAGCGCGAGAGCTACGGAGAACGCACGTACTGGTGATCGAAAACGTGAATGCATTTCTTGCACACCCGGCAGTGCTTGGCTCGGAGCGGACGCTGGACGTGGCACTTGTGGCACAGCGGTTGCTCCATCATGCACACTCGTCGAGCGGCACTGGTTTCGGTGTCTTCACTGTTGGCATCTTCATCGTCGGTCTGGATGAGTGTGTTCGTGACACTTGAGTATGCGTTCTTCCACTTATCATCCTTGCTTACATCACCCGGGCTCGATCTCACTACGAGGACGAATAGCAGCCACGTGAGCGCATTCCACATAATGTGCGGCATGCACAGCCCCCACAGCTCGGGAAACTTGCGCATCAGCCCTGTCACGTAGAGCATGGTTCCCAGCGACGCATTCACGATCACAAAGTACAATGGCGCCCGACTGCGCTCCCACAGAGCCATCAAATTCCACCACTGACGCCCGGTTGCTCGTTTTGCCAGATATCGCTCCACCAAGAAGTGGCCTTTAATCTTCGCCAGCGTTCGGGGCGATCGTCCTTGGAGGTCTTCCTCTAGCACATCTGCGTCAAGCTCTTCCACCAGAAACTGAACTGTCGCGAGTGCGCCACGCATCGCAGCGAGATGGAGTGGTGTCATCCCGAACGCATCTGGCGCGTCGGAAGCCAATCCCAAGTACTGGAACACCGCCACGATGTCCGTTGCTCCCTTGTACGCAGCCCAGTGGATGGCGCTGTCGCCGTCCACATCCACGAGTGTCAGCTCTGCGCCGTGCTTGATGAGGAACAGTACCAGCATCGGGTAGCCATTCTGCGCGGCGATCAGCAGGGGCGAGCGGCGCTTCAGCACGTCCACGGTGTTGACGCTGACGCCAAGCTTGAGCACGAACACCTGCACCGCCGCGAGGTTGCCGCTGGCGCACGCCCAGTGGATCGGGTGCAGCCCGACGCGGTCCGGCGGGAGGCTCGGCTCGTCGATAGGCGCGTCGATGGAGCTCAGGTACTCTAGGAAGGCCGCGCCCCCGCGCTGCGCGACCCAGTGGGCGGCCGAGTGGCCCTGCGCGTCTCGCTCCCGCGCCAGCTCCAAGCCGTAGAGTGAGACCAAGTGCTGGAACCGCGGCAGATTGCCCTGCTTGGCGCACTCGAACAGGTCCTCCAGCGGTGTGCTGCCGGCCGCCTGTGGCTTGCTCTCCTCCGTAGTAGTAGCAGTAGCAGCAGCGGCGACGTCCTCCTTGAACGGGGTTCCGCCTCTGTCGGCGGCTGCCTGCAGCTCTTCCTCGGCTCCCACCGCGTCAAAAACGACCAAACCAGGTGCGATCGAACTCTCCGCGCCTTCCGCGTCCGCTCCTTTGGTCGAGACCATCGACAGCCCCGCCGCAGCTCCACGCTGCCAGCAAGCGCGCGCCTCGGACTCGCTGCGAGGTGTCGATCGAAAATTGCTCCAGTGGGTTCAACCGAGAGGGAATTAACCAATAGAAATGGATTTCGAAGACTAGCACACGTGATTGGTCGAAAACCTGCTGCCGCTTTTCGCTGGATCACTGGAAGCCGCACTGGCGGAAGGAATGGCGGGCAAGCGGAAGCGCGCGCATGGCGCCGAGGCCGCTGGCGCTGGGAAGGGAAAGAGCGCGAGCCAGAGCGCGAGCCAGAGCCAGAGCAAGCGGGCGAAGGCGAGCGCTGCGGGCGCCAAGAGCGGCGGGAGGCAGGCGGACGGCCAGGCGCCGGTCGCGGCGGTGGCCAACTCCAACTGGCTGGCGCTCAAGGCCAAGATCCAGCGGCAGGACGCCAAGTTCCGCTCTGGCGACGACAAGAAGCGCGACCTGGACGTGAAGGCGCACAAGCAGCGCGCCAAGGAGCAGCGGCTGGCGCGCCGCCAGCAGGCCAAATCGGCCGAGTGGGTCGACAACGCCGCCGTCGTGGCCATGGACTGCGAGATGGTCGGCGTCGGGCTCTCGGGCAAGACGAGCGTGCTCGCGCGCTGCAGCGTCGTCGACTATGACGGCCGCGTGCTCTACGACAAGCACGTGCGACCCGTCGAGAAGGTCACGGACTTTCGCACGCATGTGAGCGGCATCCGCGCGCGCTCGCTCAAGAAGGCCATCCCCTTCGCACAGTGCATCAAGGAGGTCGGCAAGCTGCTCGACGGCAAGATCGTTGTCGGCCACGCGCTCAAGAACGACTTCAGCGCGCTCATGTTCACCCCGCCCAAGAACATGATCCGCGACACGGCCCACTACCGGCCGTACATGCGCCGGAAGGTCAACGGCACGGTACGAATTGAGCCGCGCGTTGCCATCGCACTGCTGACTACTGACGCCTTTTGCCGATACAGAAACTCTTCCCCAAGTCGCTCAAGCATCTTGCCGAGGAGTTTCTCGGGCTCGAGATCCAGGGCGGCGAGCACGACTCGGTGCGTCATCCTAGTTACTCGTGACTTTTTTCTCTTAGATCACCATCTAATACTAACTTTACCACCTTGCACAGGTCGAGGACGCTCGAGCAACCTTGCAGCTGTACAAGCGCGAGCAGTACGCATGGGAGAAGTATTTGCGCACCAACAAGAACGCCGGCACACTCGCGGGCGTGGCTCCTCCGGCCCCCAAGTCGATCGAGGAAGACGCCAAGGCCAGGCAGAAGCAGGAAATCGCCAAGGCGATGGGTGAGAGCGACGACGATGGAGAGTCCAACGTGGACGCGGCCGGCGCCTCGAAGCACGCCATGGTCATCCCGGACTCGAAGGAGCTCGCCATCATGGAGTACGGCGAGTAGCTGCCTTCTAGATACATGCAATGAATAGATCTCCGGCAATCGTTTGAACTGATGCTGGTCAGCTAACTCGCCATGGAGCCGTCAACGGCAATCTCGTCATGCATAACACGGTGCTACTACTGTAATTCTGGCAAAATTGCAGGTGGAGTCAAAATATTTACACTGCCAGCACGGCCGTCTCCGCCACTCAAATCTAAAAGTCATTCCAGCTTTTTCCAGCGCGCCATCAAGCTCCACAACCGAGTCATTTTTGCGTGTGTCCCTGTGATGTACCTGCATGTGTCTCGCGCCTCTTTTACCAGCTGCCAATGCTGCGGCTCGCGCGCGTCGGCGTCCTTGGGTGACGGCGTGTCGAGCCGCGATTCGACGTCATTCCGGAGTTAAAAGTGAGGCGGAAAGCGAGTCCACCGGTCGTCGCGCGTCCGTCGTTGGCCGTCTTGGCTGGCGCCCTTGACCGGGAGAGCTGGCTGTCGGCCGGCGGCGGGCTCAGCGTTCAGAAGCAGGCGGGTGCGCTTCTGGCGCGGCCGACTCTACTGTCCTGGCGCTGAAGACCGGCGGTCGGTGGTACATTTTTCACGACTATCAGTATCTGTGTGTGCGTTAGCTGTAGGTTCCGTAGCTATCGATAGCGTGCACCTTTACTTTCCATGCGCGGCCCTCGGTGTCGCGGGTGATATACGCGGTGCAGACAGCGATGTTCAAGCCGCGAGGGGAGCCACCAACGCCGCACTCGCATCTAGACCGAGCGCGGTCGCGAGCTCCCTGGCGTCCACAGATTTTCATATGTGCGTAGTGATAGATTGCGGCGCAAGTTGCGTGTAGGAAAAGCCGCATGGAAATCGCCTGTGAATCAAGTCCACACCAAGTCAGTCGCATGCGAGTCGCATGATGCGACGCGAAGCAGATCGTCGGCACAGACACGCAGTCTGCCGCGTCTCCGCTGCTTCGAGCGGTTGAACTTGCATGCATGCGGTCGAAGAATGCCCATTGCTCACAATCAATGACCATCCAGTGGATGGCACATGGGCCGACTGGCGTGCACTGGGTGTGGTGGCCGCACTGTGACCTCCATCACCGAGCAAATGCTGACTCGCGTTGCTGCACTGAATCTACAGCGTTTGCTCAAGCGCTGTGGACGCCCACTCGTGATCAGCCCTTTGCTTCGGTAGCCGCCGCGGCAAGCACTTCGTGGTGTACGCCGACAGTGGCACGCGCAACTTGAACCCCTGCGGTCACGCGCTGATCAGGACAGCCGCCACACCTACAATCAGCTTCAGCTTCCCCCCGGCTTGCAGAGTTTGCTTGGTGCGAGCACAGTGGCACGCTGCCTCGCGCTCCATCGTTGCTTGCTCGCTTGCAGCCTCGGCACCTCAGCACACGCATGAGCCATGCAACCTGCCAGACACGATACAGCGGTCCTGTCAGCGTAAACGCTTGACTTGGCGGCTGTATGCCGCCGAGAAAGGACGCCCGGGAGGGGCGACAGACTTCAACCACCACCTCATACAGACCTTGCTGGCACTGAGCGCGTGACTCCCCTCCCGGCGCCGAACCAGGTCATCCCTCCCGACTCACTCGCCTCGCCATGCGGTCCATTCCGCGATTTGCCGCGCGACTGGCAGATCGATCCAAGCCTCAGCACCGGCCCGACCCCATGGGCGACGACAGCCTGGCGACCGCCAGCGAGCGCCGCGCGCGCGTGCTCGCCGACCTGAAGAAGTGGCGGCAGGCGGAGCTGCTGGCGCTGCTGGAGCACGACAAAGAAGCGCCCGTGTGGACGCAGCTGCTGCACTTCGCGGCCTGGTACAAGGGCGGCGTGGACGCGTACCTGGCCAACGGCACGCGGCTGTACAAAGAGCTGCTGGGCGACCAGGCTGAGGTGCTCAAGGGCGCGGCGGCCGACAAGACAGATGCGCCGGCCGAGACCGGCGACGTGTGGGACGACTGGGTGCCCGCGGTGCCCGCGTCCATTGACGGAGAGCCCGCCGAGGGCGCCGCGCTTGAGTCGCAGTTCTTCGCGGACCTCGAGGCCCACGGACTCGCCAACGTCGACAAGCTGGCGCTTGTGATCGTTGCGGGAGGGCTCGGCGAGCGCCTGGGGTACCAGGGCATCAAGCTCACGCTACCGATCGAGACGCTCACGCGCACGAGCTACCTCGAGGCGTACGTGGAGCACGTGCGCGCGCTCGAGGCCGACTACCTCGACAAGTATGGCCAGGAGACGCGCATCCCCATTGCGATCATGACGTCGGATTCGACGCATTCCGCGACACTGGGCTTCCTGGAGCAGCACAAGTTCTTTGGGCTCCCGGAGGGCCAGCTAACGCTCATCAAGCAGGAGAAGGTGCCATGCCTCGACGTTGCTGTCGATGCCGAGGACGCAGAGAGCCTTCGCCTCCGTCTTGTGCTTGGCTCCGGCGGCCGTGAACTCATCATGAAGCCGCACGGCCACGGAGACGTCCACTCGCTACTGCATTCGTCGGGACTGGCGCGAACTTGGGCAGCCCAGGGCAAGGCGTACGTACACTTTATCCAGGACACCAACTTCTTGATCCTCAACAGCGTGCTGCCTTTGCTTGGCGCATCGCTAAAACACAACTGGGCCTTCACGTTCACTACCGTCGCGCGGAAGGCGAAAGACGCATCTGGCGGCATTGTGCGCTTCGTCGAGCCTGGCTCCAACGGGCGCTCGGTTCTCTTCAACGTCGAGTATCACGAGCTGGATCAATTCCTGCGCACGCGCGCCAAGGATGAGTTCCCTGATGGCGATGTCAACAACCCGGCTACTGGGTTTTCTCCATTCCCTGGCAACATCAACCACATGGCGATTGCACTCGACCCGTATGTGCGAGTGCTTGACGAGTCGTTTGGCTTTGTTCCTGAGGTGTTCAACCCCAAATTTGCCGCCGGCGCTAACAAGCGCGCTTTCAAGTCTCCCGCTCGTCTCGAGTGCATGATGCAAGACTACCCCAAGCTCTTGCTGCAGTTCGCCAGTGCGAGCACCGAGAGCGTTAACTCCGCGACGGGCCTCGTGTTGTTCCCGTCGACTCTTGTGTACTCTCCGTGCAAGAACGATGCCGCGAGCGCGAGCACCAAGGTTAAGGATGACGTTCCACCTCAATGCGCGAGCTCTGCCGAACACGATTTGTTCGCTGTCAACCGCCAGCGCCTGCGTGCAGCTGGCATTTCGCTCCCTACTGGTGATGCGAAGAAGACTGAGTGGCTGGGCATTCCAGTGGACACGTCTGGCCCCCAGATCGTGCTCGATGGAGGGTTTGCAACGGCGCAGTCGTCAATTGCGCGCAAGTTCCCGACGCCTGAGCTGGTCTCCATCTCGAGCCGATCGTCCCTCATCCTGGAAGGCCGCAACATCATCATTCGCTCGCTTCACCTTGACGGCGCCGTTCGCATCTTCGCGTGTCCCGGCGCTCACGTTGACGTGCGCTCGCTCCGTGTCGAAAGCAGTGGCGTTGTGTACGAGCCTGTCGAAAATGCGAACGGTGCGAGCCCTGTCGATACGATGCGCGGCTACCTGCTCAAGCAATCTGGCGTTCGCGAGCTCCGCTTTGACACGCCTGGCGAGTACATCGTCGATGAGGTCTCCCAGTGAGCTCTATCACTGTGCATAGAAACATATCAACAATGCTTACAACCGCTACAAGCCAGTTGACTCGCATGCAGTATCTAGAGTAGAATGCATTTGTCCAAGAAGGCGTGCATCGTCCACGTCAATAGAGAAACTTGATAGGCCGTGTACGTTGTTTTCGTGCTGTACGCTGTAGTGCTGTATGCTCTCGAGGAAACCTTACGTAAATGCCTGCATCCGGGCTGCGACCATCCCATTATCGCGGCCTCCATTGCCATCGAGCATGATGTACTTCGAAGTACCTTATTCGATGAACGCCAAGCACACTTGACTTGCTGCCAGCAGCCGATCAACTGCCGTGGATCAATCGCTCGGTCTCTTTTGTGCATCGCCATCTGGTACAGGGTACCGCGTCCAGTCCAACGCGGCGACAGCTCGCGCGCGTCGGCATCAGCGGTCGCGTTGGCGTTGCATCGCGCCGCTCTCTGCGCTGCCGAACCCACCCACTCCTCGATCGCTCCCCTCCAGCAGCTCGACGGTCTCCTCATGGACTCGCTGTGGCGCTCGGCCAAGCGCCGCAAGACCGAGCAGGAGGAGGAAAGTGACGGCGTGGCGGTGCGCGAGGTGGCCGTGGCGGGGGCCGCAGACCTGCCGCGCATGCCGCGTGCGGGCAAGGAGAAGCGGCGGCTGACGCTGCGCTCGGGCGCGGCGCAGATCGGCTTCGGCGGCTGCGGCGGCATGTACAACTACTTCCTGGGCGTCGCGTCCGTGCTGCAGGACGAGTTCGACCTCTCGGGCGTCGTCTACTCGGGCGTGTCGGCCGGCTGCTTCCCGGCCATGGTGCTCGCTCTCGGGCTGAACGCCAAGGAGTTCTTCTTTAAGGACAACCTCTGCCTCATCGAGCACGCGTCCACGTGCAGCTTCGCGGGCCTGGGCAAGTGCGTGGGAGGTCTTGGAGCGACTGTGCTGGAGCTGAGCTGAGCTGACGTGACCTGACCTGCCAGGTGGATCCCGCTCACGCGCAAGAGCGTGCTGTCCATGCTGCCCGAGGACGCGTACGCGCGGCTGGGCGGCCGGCTCTACTTCTCGCTGACCGAGGTGCCGTCGATGCGCAACCACCTGCTCACGGGCTGGGAGAGCAACGAGGACATGGTGGACGGCATGCTCTGCTCAGCGCACGTGCCGCTGTACACGACGTCGCTGGCGGCCTCCTACCGCGGCAAGCGCTTCGTGGATGGCGGGCTGAGCAGCAACCACCCGGTGGCGCGCCCCGACGAGCCGCACAAGGTCTTCCAGATCTGGAAGTGGCGCTGGATCTCGCCCTCCTGGATCCTCGTCACCACGGACGCCGCGTGGGCCACCGAGCTCTTCCGCATGGGCCGCGAGGACGCGCTGCGCAACCTGCACGAGATCGACGAGGCTTTCTTCTGACGGCCGGCGGCCACGGGCGGCGCGCCACGTCACTAGTGCAGCTGTAGCAGCCGCAGGGCCATCAAGATCGCGCGGCTGCCAGCGAGCAGGTTCCGGAGTAATCTACCTCTATTTTTGTATGCGCGACTCGTTACGGTCTAGCGTCCCGGCGCTTCGTCCGTTGTAATGAACTCTAATAAAGCATATCACTACCCTCATTATAATAACCGCGCCTGACACGGCATGGGTGCTGATCCAAGTGCAACCTCTAGGCTTCACTCCGAGCCTTTCCCTAAGAAAAGGTGCAGAAGGCACCCGGAAAGGCCTGCGCTAGGCGCGTTTCCCCCGACCGCAATCGAGGATCGGCCATGCTGGCGGCGAGCGGCGACGAGCGCGAGCAGGCGCGCGGGTCGAGCAGCAACAGCAGCGAGGGCGGCGGGTCGAGTAGCGGGTCGAGCGGCGGGTCGAGCGGCGAGCGCTCGCAGCAGCCACCGCGGGCGAGGCAGAAGCAGAAGCAGAAGCCCAAGCCCAGGCAGAAGCCCACGCAGCGAGCAGCGAGCTCGGCCGCAGGTACAGCGCTCTTGTCGGCGCCCAGGGAGGACGACCGGCCCGCGCCGCAGCTGCTGACCGCCAACTCAACCACGTGTCTTGTCGATCGCGCGTCCCTAGAGCTGGAGGAGGAGGAGGACGGCGCCGGCGCGCTCTCGCGCAGCGGGCTCCGGCTCAACGCCCGGCGCCAGTACACACCCGCGGCGCCCGCCGAGCCGCCGACTAAGGGCAAGTTCAGGTACCTCAAGCCCGACGAGGTGCGCTCCGGCGCGCTGCCCCCGTACGACTTCGCCATCGTCGTGCACCGCAGCATCAAGGAGCCCGGCGCCTTGGAGCGCCTCGCCGGCGCGCTCTGCTGCTGCGGCGGCGCTAGCAACGAGCCACCGCCGCCGCCCTCCAACGTACAGGCCACGGGCTGTCTGGCAGGCATCAACAACAAGCGCTCGGGCTTCCGCAGACTCTGCAACGCGGCCAGTCCGCGCAAGAGCGAGAGCGAGGACGAACACAGACGCATCGTGGACAAGCTATGTGGCCAGGGGCTCTTCGTGGACATCATTGATGGAGGCCACTCCAAGGGAGAGATCAACTCGGGCTTTATTGTCATGCTTGTGCGCGCGGCCGACGAGGTGGTGCACGCCCACGTGACGCGGTTCCGCGCGCATCTGTGGATGGAGCACGGAGCCGTTGCAGACATGGAGCAGGACATTGCGCAGCGACGGAACGAGCCCATGACGCCGGCTGAGCGCGTCGAGATCGTGGATTATATCATTGAGCAGCGCGCAAACCTGTCGGCGAAGGATTTGTGGATACACGATATGTTTCCTGTGCACAACAAGACAGTGACTGACACTCTAGTGGCAAGATGGGTTGTGTCGTGGCGCTTTTTCCAGCCACACGAGGACCAGAAGATCGTCCGCTCAATCCGCTACAACTTTGGCGAGAAGGTCGCTTACTACTTCGCGTTCCTCAACTTCTACAACAAAGCCCTCGTGCCCATCGCTTTGTTGGGACTAGCGGTGCAGTTACTGAAGCATCTTATCCCCATGGAATCCTACATGCGCCTGCTACCGTTCTGGGGCCTTGGCGTTTCGGTCGTGTGGGCGTTCGCGTTCCTAAAATGTTGGGAGCGCGAGAATGCTTGCATGCAATACGAGTGGAACCGCAAGTTGCACGTAAAACAGGTCGAGTACCCGAACAAACGCTTCCATGGTGAGAAGCGAGTGAACACAGTCACAGGTCTTACGGAGTTCGTTTATCCAGCATGGCGCCGGATTCCAAAGTACTTTTGCGGACTGCTGTTCATGCTGCTGCAGACGGTCATCATGCTTGTGCTCGTGGCGATTTGGGTAACGATATACGAAATGCTCAAGGCAAAGTATCCCGACGGCCATATTTTCTCGACGCAGTGGTTCCTGATTCTCCTCGAGGGTATTGTGTTTGGGCTTTTCGTCGATGTGATCCAGTGGAATATGGTTGTGACTAAGATGGGCAAGTTGCTGACCCACTGGGAGAACTACCGAACAGAAGAGCAATATGAGAAGGCGTTGATTCGGAAGCTATTCACTCTCGACTTCCTTAACTACTACACGTGGTTCTTCTCGCTCGCGTTCGTGTTTGTGATCCCTGGATTCGGCGACTACCTCACGAACTCGCTAAACCACATGTTCTTTGGCGATGCGATGAATTGCTGTTTTGGCCCGTACGTGGATCAGCATGGCGTATGCATCATTTGCCCGCTTGGTGCCAAGGACGCGGCATGCATAGAGTGTGTTGGCTATTTCACGTTTGATCGCCATCACGTCGACTTGAGTGCAATGTTTGTCACCCCCATTGTGGTGACTCAATCGCTCAACATCCTCGTCGGTCTCGTAGCCCCAGTTCTCGTTCGCTGGCAGCGAGAGTTTGCGCGTGCTAGAGCTGACGCGGAGGCACAGAAGCGTGTGCTCGAAGCTGGGTCCATGAAAATTCTGGGTGCGCTGGACTATGACGATGAGAAGCGTGGCGCGCAGTTCGGCAACAAGCTCCATGCGCGGTACCTCGAATACACACCCTCAGAGATTGAAGTTCTCAACAAGAAGGCGCGTGAGATCCTTTTCGACAGTGAGCAGGATGCTTTTGATCCGTATGACGACTTCCATGTCCTCACTGTGCAGTTCGGCTTCACCGTCATGTTTTCGATTTTGTGGCCACCAATGCCGCTCGCGTGTTTAGCGATCAACTCGCTGAAGGGACGGACAGATGGCTTTAGGCTATGCAAGACATTGAAGCGACCAATTCCTCGACGAGCGAATGGTATTGGCGCGTGGAAGGGCATCCTGACGACGTATGCGTACATCGCCGTCGTGGTGAACGTGCTGCTGATCTGCATTTCCACGGGGGCGCTTGAGTTCTTTGACGAGACGTGCGTGCGAGATATTGAGCATCAGCTGGAAAAGCAGGGCAAGACACTGGAAGATTTCGTGTTTGGACCGGATTTCGGCTGCCTGCATGTAGCCTGGCGAATGCTCATCATTCTAGTGCTGGAGCACGTGTTGATTGCGCTTGCATATGTTGCGATGCAACGCGTGCCTCGTGTCCCAGTGTGGATTGAAGAGCTGATGGGTGCCCGAGAGCGCGCGTTCAAGGAGGTATTACGCTCGCACGAGCTCGAGTTGTTCCCTCCAGCAGGCAGTCAATTGAACTCCGTCGCGAGCCGACGGGCGTCATCATTAGGAAGGCTGAGCTTATCTAGCAGCACAGAGACGCCGCTGCCTCTCGGCGAGAGGAGCTCGACAACATCCGAGTTGCGCATAGACGCTGGGCGGTTAATTGGCTTTGGGGGCAGCACACGCAGCATGAGTAGCCGGATGTCGCTCGACATGCAGAGTCAACAGCAACAGCAGCAGCAACAGGAGACCGAACGCGCGTCTCTGACGATCGCTGTAGACCCGATTACCCCTATCGGCGCGCGCGATGGCGAGCAGCCATCGAGTAACGGAGTGCGTTCAAAGGCGCGGGCACAGCTAGCGCGCCAGTGGTCGGACGCGAGTCCGGTGTAGACAATATCTATTGGGCCGGTGAATAAAAGAGGGCATTGCTGTGTGCATGATGCGATTGTTCCTTGTCGTTGCTGCTGATACGAGTAAGATCGCGCTGAACGTACACTTCAAGTTCAGAACGTCGCCGCGTTGCCGTTAGCTCGTGTGGAAGGTGTTGCCATGGTATGATCTGACCAAGTTGGCTGGCTGCAACTGAGCGACGACCCGACTCACCTCGACTCTCATGTATCAGGACAGGCTCGCGCACGTTGGCGGCTTTTCCCTGCCCGCTGTCGAGTACTAAGCGCTCAGCGGTTAAACGCCAGCCTGGTCCAGCCTTGCATCCGCACACGATGTTTGCACGTCGGCTCTTCTGCTTGTTAGCTGGAGTTGTTGGAAGCAAGTTGGGCGCCTTTGCCTCTGACTGGCCGGCGTGGAAACTGCAAAAACCTCTTGCCGTTTCCCTTCGGCGGTCGCCGCCAGCCCGACTGTCCCGCCACCTGAGATGAATAACAGCACGACTGGCCGGCGTCCTCGCTGGCCTTGACTGTACGGGTGGCGTTGATTGCCTCGAGGTGTCGCGAAACCCGCGGGCGAGTTGAGGCCGGAGCTCAAAGACGAAGCACCGCCGCATGTCCGAGCGGTACTCCCCACACCGAACGTGGCTCTCTGAGCATTGCGCGTTACTCACCGGAAGGAGGTGGCCGCTTGCCACAGCATGGCGCAGACGAAGGCGTCGGATATCTGGTACCGACGACAGCCAGGCGGCGCAGCAGATCCGCCCGCCTCCTCATTGGCGCGCACGCAAGTCGCCGTCGGTCCGGGCGGGCGCTGATTCAGGCGCCGAGGCGCCAGTGTCGCCTTCCAGCACGGAAATGTCCTCAAGCATTTGACGCTAGTGGCCAGCGAACGGGTCGGTCGCGTCCAGCGTTGGAGTGACGGCGTCTCCTGCGACACGGTGCTCATGCCGCTGTTGGAGGCCGCTTCGCTGTGGCACCACCAGCGCCGACCCGCGGGGCTTGAAAGAGGCCAGAGGCTCGCGTGGCAAACACGTCCGCGTCGGGCGTCATCACTCGCGCTCGGTTGCCGCTGCTGGCAGAGAGCAGCCGTGAAGCAGTGCTTCCACACTCGTGTGTAAGTAGCACCGCAGTCTCCCCACTTCCATTTGACTCAGCGTCTCTACCTCGGTTCTGAGCGTTCCAAGCGCCGCGGCACGCCACTCGGCCCTTCTGCCACCGCTCAACGCCCGCGCTGAGCTTCACCAAGATGAGCGTCCAAGCGACAGCCGAGCCACATGCGGGCGGTATCTTTTCACCGTCAGCTGTCGCTGCTGCCCAGGCTCAGCCCTGGGCGCTAACACTAACACGTGTTACGCCCGCTGTCCCGAGCTGAAAACCATTGCAAGTTGAAGTGACCGACGCCATGGAGCGAGCGCGTCCGTCCACCGCCCAGATCCTTCGACGCCGCGCCGCCTTCGCTTCTTTCCGTCGATTTTAGTACTTGGCACGTCGGCCGCTTGCTTCCAAGCACGAAGTGCTCATACCGTAGCAGAAACGCCGCCGCCGCCCTCTCTCGCCTCGCTCCCTCTTTCTCTCGCCTCCTTCGATTCCCAGGCCTGCTTTTTTCCCCCACTCATTACGACTGAGGGTGGTGCTGCTGCTGCTGCGGTTCGTCCTCCGCGCTTAGTCGTCGCTGCCGCGGGCGACCAGTTTCCAATTCGCTTACCCGCGAGCAGCCCCGACCTCACCACCGACCCTGACGGTACTCGCCCCTCAGCCTCTCAGCCCCTCAGCCCCTCCGCCATGCAGTCGCCGTGCCGAGTGGACCTGCCGGGCGACCTGGAGTGCTCGCTCGACGGCTACGCGTCCAGCTCCAGCTCGTCGCTGGCGTCGCCCGCGGGCGCGCACATGGGCTCGGGCGTGTGGACCAAGGAGGAGCACGCGCGCTTCCTGGAGGCCATCGCGCTGTACAGCACCGGCCCGTGGAAGCTCGTGGCCGCCTTCGTGGGCACGCGCACCGTGCGGCAGACCATGACGCACGCGCAGAAGTACCGGCAGAAGGCCGCGCGCCGGCTGCGGGGCCTGCGCACCAAGCAGGCGCTCATGCGCATGCACTTCGGCCACCGCGTGAGCGAGGAGTCGCTCGTGCAGGAGCGCCTGCGCGCGCTCGGCATGCTGCACCGCGGCGCCCACAGCCGCTTCCCGCGCTCCGCGTGCGCCTTCGAGCCATCGGCAGTGCCCATGCCAGCTGCCGGCCCGCCAGCTCCGACGGCCGCCGGCCAGTGCCTCGAGGCGAAGGCGCCGCTGACGCCCGCGGCGTCTCCGCCGGCCGTCGACGTGTTCGACGTCCGCTCCGAGGACCTGGGCGTGCTGGACGAGATCGCGGCCGGCCCGAGCCTCGAGGAGTGCGCGACCGTGCTCATGGACCTGCTCTTTTGAGCTCGCCGGCGTGCTTTAAGGCGGGCCGAGTACAGGGTGAAGACACCCAGCAAGTAGTAAAATTTACAGCGTACAGATGTACATATGAATGGGAATGCGAATGCAAATGCGAAATCGAGTCAAGCGAGTGTCTACCGCAGCGCCGATGGTTGCTAGCCCTCTGCGCCGTCATCGCAGACGACGGCCGGGCTCAGTCCGCGACAGCCGGTCGGCTGATGGCCGACGGAGGCGCCAGCGGTGATCGAAATCGTGTTTACGCCCCGAGTGATCATTGCGGCGCGGGCTGCACTGCAACAGCTGGAGCACTGCAGCATCGCTCGATCTCCTGCGATGATCACAGGCCGCTGGCTGGCGGACAGCTCCGAGTCTGACGCACGGCGCTGCTGGTGATCCGGCGAGTGGATTTTCCGCCGCCTTTTGCTGTGCACGCGGCTCCAGGGTACAGCATTGTGAACCTTTGGTGATTCGGCACCTACAACGGCAATAATGATGTGGAGCCCGCCACCGCCACCGCACCGGTCCACCGGCCGGGCGTGCGTCATGTTGTTTACTCTGATGCGGTGACTCGAGGTCCGCCACGTATCGCTCGCAGAGCAGCGCCTCCTGCCTCTTGTCTCCTGTACTTCCTGCAGTCCAAGGCCATCGCCATGTTCATCGCCATGGAGGAGGATGATTGCGGCCAGATCAGGACCTCGGCCGCCAACGCCGCTTACGACCGAAGTGGCCGGCCGGCCGCGAGAGCAGCAGTCGGACGTATCGCAGGCCACCGGGCGGCCGAGGATTGGCTCGGGCGATCGGCGTGAAAGCGCTCGCCACCGCAGGCGTAATACCGACCCCCGCGAAAGCGCATAATCCGATGGCCTTGAAGTGCAAAGCCGGCCGGAAGGAGAGGAAGACACGGTGGAGCGTGCGTGTCCCATTGCCCAGCGTATTCAATTCAACACGAGGCGAGGCTCGGCTCCTCCTGCTCATCCCGTGTCCAACGTTCTTGACCAGACGAGCGGCCGAGCGATCATTCGACAACTTGCGGGACGGCCAGCACTTCGAACGCCAAATCATTCCGCAGCGCCTTCGGAGACCGAGAGCTGCGATTCCTCAAGGTCATATATCATGTCCATGGCCGCCTCAGCAGCTAGCTCCCCGCCCCCGCTCCTGCGTGTGACCATCTCGCACCAGTCCGCGACCAGCCCCATGGGCGCCACCACCACCGGTGTCTCCACCTCCACGCCCACGCACGCCGCGAGCCGAGCCGCCATGATGTCGCTCTCGCCCCGGGGCGAGGCCGAGGGCGTCGGTATGTGGACCGAGGAGGAGCACGCACGGTTCCTCGAGGCCGTCAAGCTGTTCGCCAACGGGCCCTGGAAGCGCGTCGCCGACTACGTGGGCACGCGCTCGGTGCGCCAGACCATGACGCACGCGCAGAAGTACAGGCTCAAGGCCGCGCGCCGCCTGCGCAGCATGCGCGCCAAGAGCGACCTGCTGCTCAAGCACCACGGCGGGCTCGGCTCTATGGCCATGCACCCGCGCCTGCTGCCGTTCAGCGACAAGAGCGATGCGGTCTCGACGCCCTCCAAGAAGCAGCAGGCCAAGCGCGCCGAGGCAACCGCCAAGCCCCGCCGACGGAGGCAGTACGCGTCGCTGGACACGGTGTCGATCGCCGACGCCGTCAGCATCCTGGACTCGTCGCTGCTCGCGACGACGCCCATCGCGACGGCAGAGGCGCGGAACGCCAAGGCGCTGGCGCCTCTGAGCAGCTACAGCCTGTCGGTGGACGTCCGACCAGCGACGCCGGTGCGGGAGGAGCCGGCCTCTGCTCTGGAGCCCGCCGTCAAGGCTGAGGAGGTTGCGGACGAGGACATGGAGGACCTGGCGGAGGTGATCGACGCCATCCTCGAAAGCGACCTGGAGGCGTGCCCCAGTCTCGAGGCCTGCGCGTCCGAGCTGCTGGACCTGCTCTTCTGAGCCCAGAGCTACTTCGATACGACCCTAAGATTTGCATGTCTTGCATGGCGCGGCGAGCCCAACGAAAATGGCGCCGCGAGGTATACAATACACCCACAACGCTAGTCGCTTCGTCTTCATGAACAGCGTGCAGCCTGCAAGCTGCAGGTGTCACCTACTACTTGGTGGGCTCGAAAAGGAGCTCGGTGGGAGACATTTCGATGGCTGCGTGGCGCAGTCACTCCGCTAGTCGGCGGTCGTCGTCAATGCAGCGTTAGACTCCGCCGGGAGGTCCGCCCTCTCTCGCTCGCCGCGCCTCACTGGCGTCGAGTATCGGCTCCGAGCGCTCCATGAGGATGCAATGGCACGAAGCGCGCCACTTGCCCATCCCAGAAAATCCAGCGACCTGACGTTGAAGTGGTCGAGCGACACTCTTCCAGGGGCACCAACACTCTGGATCGTGACGAGACTGCGTCATTGGGTACACGTGCATGGCAGCCTATGGGTACAGATCTGACAACTGACAACTGAGCTGCTGACTATCACAGCCCAGCTGCAAGTCTGCCAAGCGCACCCAAAATTAGCGGCGCGTTTTCGCGCGCAGCGTCAGTGTATTTCCATCGCTGAGCCTCAGCGCGGTGGTTGTTGCGGTCGCGCCACTCCCGCACAGGACTTGACGACGACACGCAGGCGACATGGGGAAGCTCGGGCGCGTGTTCGGGCTCGAGAAGAAGGGCAAGATCGGCATCGCGGTTGACAAGCAGTCCTACATCGCTGGAGAGCTCGTGTGCGGCACCATCTTCGTCGACGTCCACGAGCCAATCGAGTGCGACGGTGAGTTGCGCTCGCTTCCTCACAGACCCTCGCTTCCAGTCGACTAACGGCCGACGGTGCTGCAATGCAGCGGTGGTGCTCAAGGCCACAGGCAAGGAGAAGATCGAGTTCACGCACGTGCACACGACAACGGACGGGGAGGGCACGACGCACACGCACCGCGACCATTTGGAGAGCGAGAAGGAGTTCTTCAAGCAGAAGATCGTCATGAAGGCGACGGCCGACAAGGTGCTGCCGCCGGGCAAGTACATGTACCCGTTCCAGTACCAGCTCCCGGCCCCTTTGCCCGGCGCATTCCACATGACGGGCTTCTCCGAGGGCGACATTGAGAACCTGAACGCCAAGATCAAATACAAGCTCAAGGCGACGCTGGACGTCGGAGGGTTCTTCGCCAAGGACCTCAAGGCCGACTGCGACCTTGTGGTCCACGAGCGGCTCTTCTCGACGATCGCTGCGAGCGAAGACTCGACGACGCAGGACGTGCGCTTCCTCTGCTGCTTCAGCAAGGGGACGTGCACACTGAGCGTCGCGATGGACAAGAACGTGTATTTGCCAGGCGAGACCGCTCAGATCCAGTGCGCCATCAACAACGGCTCGACGGTCAACATCGACCAGATGCGCTGCATCCTGTACCAGGACGTGACAGTAAACTTGAAGCAGCACGGCAGACGCACGTTCACGCGCGAGATCTGCCAGCAAGAGTTCCCTGGTGTCCCCGCGAGCAGCTCCTTGCAGCAGCCGCAGCCTTTGCCCCTCGTCCCCAAGGGAGGCCGCGTCGTGAATCCTTCAACAAAGGGCGATTTGGTCGCATGCGCATATCGTGTCGTCATTGAGTGCGACATACCCTGGTGCCCCGATGTGCAGCTGCTGATGCCCGTGACGATTGTGGCGCCTGAGGTTCCGCGCATGAGCTGGGTCCCAGCGTCAACTGAGGGATATCACTCATGATCTGTTCGTGTCAGGACGCAGCGACGTGTATTCGCTTTGTAGTTGAAACGATTACCAGAACAACAAATAGTTGTAGACTCCCTCCTCCTCCCTCTTATGTATCTGCCTGTCTACAGAGACGACTTCAGCAGCGGCTTGATGTATACTTCATAGCCCTCGGGCACTTGCGATCGATTGAGCGGCTCGTGCGCAGCCTCCGCCACCAGCGCTCGGTAGATGTCGCCATCGAACTTGCCAATGGTCGAGTTGAGCTCAAAATCGCTGAAGTCGAAAGCATCGGTGAGGTTGACAACCACCGAGCGCACCTTCGGTAGCTGCAGAAGAATAAACTTGCGAGCCATTTCACCCTGCTGGCTCGTGATGTACTCGCTCTCGCGGAAAGAACCGAGGTCTTCAACCAGCAGCCACGCTCCCAGGAGCGAGCAAAGCGTCTCAACACTTGTTCGCGTGGGAGATGCTGGCATGGCACGGACACCATTCACGAACGCTTCGAGCAGCCCAAACTCGGAGTGAGCTACGGAAGCAGCTGCCATCAGATTCACATTCGGGACGCCGCTAACGTCGCTAGAAGGGCAGACCGTGGAGATCATGAGCCGATCCAATGCAGCTACGGCACGAAACTTGAAAGCATCGAGCAAGAGGTCAAGATTCTCAAAATCCGACGGCTTGTTGGCAGTGCAGCGCTGCCCTTGTCCACCAACAAAGTTGTAGGTCTTGATCAGATACCGCGCATGCTGCTGGACAAGCACATCAAACGTGCCCTCGTATGTCACTGAGCCAACGATTTCAGCAAACAAGTGCGCCAAGTTACTCGACTGGAGGAAGCCAAGTCCACCACAAAGTCGGCGGCAACGCTCAATCCCGTCGTTGGCCTTGTTGGCGAGCCAAGCCTTGAGTCCTGATGCAACGGCATGGAGCTCTGCCAGCTTTCCCGCATAAGCGTCAGCTCCCTGACTGCCGGAAGCTTTGATAATGTCCAGGGTGTCATCATGCTGCTTTACCAGAGCACGACCGGCAAAGTTGGCGGCGTATGCGAGTGCCAGCAGGGGGAACAGCGCGTGTTGTTGGTTCTGGTAGTCGAGAACTTGCCGCTCCTTTAGCTCCGGGACCAGAGCGTTTGAGTTAACCCCTTCCACGCGACCTTGCAGGCGCACGACGCTAAACCGAGTGGCGATGGTTACGGCTGCACCGAGGCTCAGCCCGTGCTTGAGGATCAGGTAGGCGCGCACTTGCAGCATGGTCAAGTACACGAGCTTGTCGTTCGCTGGTTTCACGAAAGTTCCGTCGGGCGTCACCTGGGCGAACCGCATGAGCATGTTGCGCCGCGGGATGCGCACATGGTTGAACACGGCGTATCCGTTGTCGAGCGAGTTGAAGCCGACCTTGGGGCCAATGTCCCCCGTCTCGAT